>PVIH01020246.1:0-33067 GCA_004025045.1 Sigmodon hispidus | reverse complement strand
GAATGCTCAGAACATTCCAGGCCTTGCTTCTTGATCTTTTGATTTAACAAATGGGACTGCATAAAGTTAAAAAGTTTCCCAGTAAGAGCAACTATATGCATAGCAAACAGCCTACAGGACGGGAGAGAAGTCACTGCAGTTTATATGCTCCAGAGGGGACTACAGGGGGAGCTACACACACACATCAACACCAGGGCAGAACTGGGTAGAAATGCTAAGCAGGAGTGTCTAGGCTTGTGGGCTGTGGTCGGGCTTAATGCAGCCCTTCTTCCATTCTGCAGTCTGCCCTCTTTTTACTTTTCAGGAAAACTGATAAAGTGGTCCATGTGTGCATCCTTTGGAAGTCCCATTAAGAGGTAGTCATCTTGGGTTTTTTGTAGGGACACTGTCAGCCAGCGTCTTTTGATTAGGCTGTTGCTTACAGCGCAACTTTCCCATATTGGCTACTTTACTTTTCTTCCTTCCTGTGAGAAAACACCTGACAAAAGCAACTTAGGGAAGAGAGGGAGGTGAGGAGGGAGGCAGGCAGGCTTTATCAGGTCAGATGGGAAAAGGATGGCAGCAGCAGTGTGAGACAGCAGGTCACATTGTGTGCACAGTCAGGAAGCAGAGTTAAAGGCTGCTGCTCAGCTGACTTCCTCCAGTTTATTCAGTGTGACGGTATAAACCTGCACTCTGTTAGGTCCTCCCTGCTCGGTTAATCTAACGCAGAAACTTCCTTACAGACATGCCCAGAGGATGGTCCCTTTGGTGACTCTAGATCCTATCAAGTTGATAAGACCTATCTTCCCCCTCCCCCACTTATAGAACTGTGGAAGTGGCCTTGATCCTGCCAGATCACTTACTAGAATAAGCATCTGATGCATCTCATAAATCCAATCCAAGCCTTAAGTAAACCCAGAACTCAACATCAATAATCACCCCTCTTCTCCAGCCAAATTCCGTTGCCTGGCAACTGATTGGATGGAGTGTTCCAATGTTAAAACACACATTCTCCAAAATTCATTTCCAATTCATTCATTCCTTTCATTCTTGCCTCACTTTGAACATTCGTATAATCTTCCCTCTGAGGTTTCTGAGAATTTGATCTGGGCTCAAAGCAACTAAGTTATCTGTCTCCCCCACCTCCATGACAAGGGATCGACTACTAAGCAGCTAGAGCTGGGGACCACCAGCCTCCTTGAGCAATGGGTTCAAGCTGCATTCATATTGCTTGAGAGCTGTTATACATCCCTGCTGCCTGGGATGCATACAGACTTCTATGAGGATATGGAATTCATTCTCCAGAAGGCATTTTTCTTTTGGGGGGGGATACATTTTTCAGGTGGGAGGGAAGGGGGTATTTTAAGGGAAGTTGCATTTGAGTGTAGGATCAGTTAGATTATGGTAGAGTATGTGATGTTAATACGTTTAGTGACATTTCTGACTATAACAGAGGATTTCTTTGTGCAGTGTGGTTGGTAAGCTGCATGTTGCCAGTAATCTTTTAAACAGGGGGCCTTTCACGTGTATTTCTCAAAATACTTGGTGTAAATGTTCCACAAGTTCCTATAAGATATGCACGCTCTTGCTTTCTCATGAAAGAAGTCTACTGTTCAATCCTGGCTCAGAGAGAAACCTCTGAGAGTCTCCTTTGAATCTATGAACTTAGGGTAAGTTCAGCCTACAGTGTGCCTGAGTCTGTACCCTGGATGCACATATACAGACGGAGGACCACATCCAGGTTTAAACTACAAAGGCTTCAATGTCTGCTCCTCCACTTGTCTGTACACTTTCTCCTTGTAAGTCTTACAAGTCAGTGTTTGGTCACAGTTTACTAACGACCCCCCCCCATCAAGAAATGCTAGGGTTTTATTTTAGTTAAAAAGCTCTTGCTAGACTGTGTAGGCTAGCCTCAAACTCAGGCTCCTCCAGTTTCAGCCTTCTAAGAGGCTGGGATTGCAGCCATTCCTGGCTTAATATTTAACTCCTTATCCTCTTGAATGTCCTATGAACTCTCTTTAGTAGACTTACCTTCTTTGGTACAAAGCTTAGTTAATGCTTCCAGTTTCTTTAGACAATTCTAGGGTTTCCTCTGCCATTCTCCAGAGTGCTTCCAGGACACTAGGAATTTCTGGTGTCCTCTGTTTGGGGATTGGTGTGATGGAGTGTAAGGACATCTGTCATTGTCTAGCTTTTCTACTTTGGTCCTTGCTTACCATTTACTCACATCTAAACTCTCCAGTATGTTCTCATCCCCAACCCTCCCCAAGTGGTTCCCACCATCCCAAACTCATTTAGGAGCTATTTTCTCCTCGGGTCTCTTAGTCCATAATTCATTTACAGTATATCTGAAAGAACAATGAATCTCATCTGTTATTTAACTTGTAAACTAGTCACTGGACCTGTCCAAGAAAAGCTGCCTGTTCCCTCTGCCCTCATACTACAACTGACACAGACTTCTGTGACCTCTGCTGGAGGATTTTGTTCCACCAGCAGACAATTGGTCGTGCCACAGATACCAGCTGCTTGTTCTGTTATGCAATTCAGTTCTGAGGCTATGTACCTGGAGATAATGCCAGATACAACAGATTAGGACCTCAGTTCTTAAGACATCCAGCCTCCAATCAGATGCCACCTTGCAACCCCAGGTCAATTACCTATGTGGTTGTTTGGAAGGCAGGGTCTTTATATGGCCCAGGCTGGCCTGGAATTCGTGTATCCTGCCCCCCTCAGACCCCAGGTTGGTAGGATGACAAGTTTGTACCCTCATCCGAAATTTGTTTTCCCTGAATTTCTGACCCATCTTCTATAATCGAAGATTCTCACACCTACCTCCTCAGGTTCAGTTAATTTGGTGCAACTCAAGGAAATATCAAGCTATTAAAGGATACTTTGTGGCAATGCTTCTCAACCTTCCTAATGTTAGGACCCTTTAATACAGTGCCTCATGCTGTGTGGATCCCCTAACCATATTATTTTGTTACTACTTCCTGTCATTTTGCTACTATTATGAGTCACAATCTAAATATCTGATTTACAGGATATCTGATATTGAGGTCAAGACCCAGAGGTTGAAAACCACTGCTTAGACTACAGATAAAATGCTGAGTGAATTCTGGGGGAGATGTGTGAAGCTTTTTGCCTTCTCTAGGTGTACTCCACACTTCAGGAACCTCCACATGTTTAGACATCCCAAAGCTATGCCCTATCCTTTGGGTTTTTATGGAGCCCTCTTTACATGGTCATGATTACTAATAGTCTGGCTAGGGAAACTCAACAAACAAGGCTTGTCTATGTCACCGCTCTTCATGGTCCCTCTGCAGCATTCCTTTCTCCAGAGATGAGACAGGCCCCATCTGGAATAGGGAGGTTTGCTGTTTGTTTCCTGCTGTTGGACAAGAACAGACAGGTCAGAGCTTTTTCAGGCCAGATCCAAGAAAGAATGTGAGAGAAGATGAAGAGTTTCTGTGAGCGCCCTTGGAAAAGAGGAATTCATTTTCACAGCTGCCCTTTTGGGAAGGGCTCATAAGCCAGTAACTGTGGATAAAGGCCAAGACACACATATGATAATGGAAGTCCTGAGAGAAAGGCTGAGTGTCTGGATTCCTAATGGGTTGACAGTCCATGCTGAGGCCACACCGTGATGAGGGAGGGAACAGAGAAGGGCTCTCGCTTTAATGGAACTCTTCGATTTCCTTGTTTCTATTGGCTCTAGAATGTTGTGTGATGACGAGGAAGATTTGGCTAAAAGGCTGCAGAGCCCTTCTTGCTGCGCCTCTTGGTGATCTTCCAGAAACATCACTGATTAATGAATAAAGACGCCGAAGACACCAAAGCTCCTTCCAAGATGCTTTTGAATGACTCCGAGCCTTCCCTGAAATGCTATCACTCTTGATTTTGCTCATGCCTCTATGGCTCATGCCTATGTGTGTACTCACCAGGAAAGAGAAAAAGAACACAGCCCTCTCTGGTTATTTTGCATGCCCTTGGGCAGTCTCCCCCAAACAGAAAGAAATAAAATGCAGGGGCTGGAGAGATGGCTCAGAAGTTAAGAGCACTGGCTGCTCTTTCAGAGGACCTCAGTTAATTCCCAGCAACCACCTGATGGCTCACAACCATCTATAATTATAATAAGATCAGGTGCCCTATTCTGGTGTGCAGGCAGAACTCTGTATACATAATAAATAAATGGGGTTTTTTTGTTTGTTTTTTAAGAAATAAAATGCAGAAGGGCTAAGTTACCACTTCTGAGATTAATTTGACAAAGGACTGATTCCTGTTTGGGACATGGCTCTCTACCTGGACCACATGCTGAGGTGGCAGTGATTAGCTTTGCTTTCAGGAATACTAAGACATTGAGCCCTAGAGGTTCAATTCTTCCAAGAGGTCCTTAATCCTAGGAGCGGTTCTGTGTTTGCTTGGAGGTGGATTCCTCTGTCCCATCCAGGCCTGGGACACATGCAGCCCCCCCCACCTTCTGATGGCTCAGAAGTTAAGAGCACTGACTGCCTTGGAGGAAGCCCTTTAGCCATAGTGCTCCTGAGTTTCTGCTCCACAGGATTTGTTACCGTAGCAGCTTAACATGGGGGCAATTTGTTAAAAGGCAGTAGATAACTAACAACTGCTAAGATACCAGGTATTTGGAGACTTAAAATATGTTGAAGATAATGCACAATCAGTATTACAGAGTGAAATAAGAGGACTCCTGGCCGGAGTTTACCAGTGGGAGGAGGAACTGAGCACGGGCACTCCTCTGACACAGGTTTGCATCACATACCAACTACTTGGGACCTTTGGACTTGGATTTTCTTAGCGTGGAAGCTGGGAGCGTCTGGATAGGAAACTCAGTTTAACCTTTGTCGCAGCCGTAATCTGATCACCCAGCTCACCACCTGGCCTGCAAAGGGAGGGACCCTTACCACCAGGTTGGAGAGGTCCTTTGCTCTACTTCTGTCTCCTTTTCGCTGGGTTTTAGAAAGCCAAGAAAAGCACCTCCGGTTATGTAAAAGTTATCAGGGACTCGGTAACACTGGCCCTTTGTCACCAGGCGTCCTGAGAGGTTAGGGAGAAACGCCATGGGACGGAGCGGCACCCAGAAAGTTGCGCTGCCCAGTGCAACCCCGTAGTTTGAACATGAGAGAGAGGAGGGAGAGGAGATAGATCCAACCCTGGAAAGCAGGGCAGCCTGTGTTCGCTCCAACTCCGCCGTTTTTAAATCAAATCAGGGGAAGAAAGCGAGAGACCACGATTTCTGAAATTGTACGAAAAGGCCTAGAGACCTGCAGAGTCCTATTCCTCCTCAGTCACCAGGGACCGAGCACCCCGGGCATCCATAGGGACAGACCCTTGCACGTCCTAACTTCCCGCGTGAGCAGTCCGGATGGGCGGGGCGAGGGGCGTGTCCACCTGGGGGCGTGGCCGGTTGAGCCCCCTGCATCTCCGCCCCTCCCCCGCGCTCCCTGCCCACTTCCCTTTCTCGTTGTGCTGCCCGGCGGGCTGGACCTCTCGGGCTGTGACGCTCGGGCAGGGGTGGAGTCCGCCGCCCAGCCGCAGTCTCGGGACGATGCCCGCACCCCGCCGCGCCCCGAGCCCGCCCCCGGCTATCCGCAGGCCCTGGGGCAGGCGCGTGTGAGCGGGAGCGGCGGGCAAGGAGCCGCCGCCCGGCCCGCGATGTCACCATTGTTCAGCTGGGTGGCCAAGGTAGGCGGCGGCGGGCCAGGGCTACCGAGGGCCGGGGGCCCTCCAACTGCCGGGCCGCTGCGCGGAGGGGGTGGGGGGAAGGCCGTTCGAGCGAGCTCCGGAGTACTTTTCATTCATTCCTCCTCGCATCCCGCTTGCCAGCCTCCCAGAAGGCGTCGCGCCCGTTTCCCGGCTGGGGAGACTGAGGCACAGCCAGAGTTTCAGGTGTGGTCGGTCCCAGATTGTGGGACCGCCTCTGCTGTCTTGGATCCTCTCTGAGCCGGGTGGCTGGGGCAGGTCGCTGAGAATGTTTCCTGGCTTTAGCTTTTTTTTTAAACTGCATTTTTCAGAGGACAAGCTCTGAGATCTAAGCGTGAAATGTAACTTTCTCTGTCTGCACAAAGTTTTATGACTGCATCGCTCCCGCTTTCAGAGTGAGCGTTAGAAATCCAGGCCGAAGCAAGGCTGCTAACTAAAAAAGTTGGCGGAATTGCCAGAATTGCCTCCAGCCTTGCCTGGATTATATGTTTTAACTAATGCATTGCTCTCGGTCATGAAAGACACCCCAGCTACTCTCGTGGATACTACACCTCACGAGTGTGTGTGTGTGTGTGTGTGTGTGTATGTTTCTGTGCGTGTAATAACTTCACTTCGAGAGAACCCGTTAGCTCGTCTCTGACCCTTTATAAATAGTAATTAGGTGGGGGTTAAATCTCCAGTTATGATGTGAGGCGCTGTGTGTGTGTGTGGTGTGTTTTCTCTAATTACATTTTTCTGAATAACCTGTTTGGAAGCAGATGTTGGTTCACCTGTAATTTATATAATAAAGTGGAGACAAAAACTAGTTAAGGTTAGTTATGAGATGACAACGAGGAACAACGTTCCAACTTTGAGTCCTAACTAGGGTCGCCTCCAGAAGCAGCTGGTGCTACATGGAGAGGGTTTGTGGAAAAACTTTTAAGCCTGTACATAAAGTGTAATTTTCTACTGAAAAGAAAAAGATAATGTTTACATTTTTGCTTTTAAAGAATCTTTTAACTTTTCTTAGTAACGTTAAACTTAAAAAAATAGTATTAATGTAGTTTACGAAGTGATTCAAAATATGTATATTCTTCAGGTTACAGACCTGATTTATTTTTTTTCTTTTTGGTATTTATTTTTATTTATTTGTCTATTTATTTATTTTTTTAATTTTTAAGACAGGATTTTTCTGTGTAGACCTGACTGTCCTGGAACTCACTCTATAGACCAGGCTGGCCCCGAACAGAGATCCGCCTGCCTCTGCCTCCAAGTTCTAGGATTAAAGGCACATACCACCACAACCTAGCTTATTGTTGGTTTTTGTACTCTAAGCTGAACAGATGTTTTATCCCAACACCACCAGCAAAGAGTAGATTGTAAAGATCTACCATTCTTAAAAAAAAAACAAAACCGAAAAACCTGCCATTGCTTCTCTGGGCCATGTTTAATAACTGCTGTCTACTGTAGGAGTGAGATGGACCTTTGCTGACTTCATTTCGGACTAAAGCCTTATTTCAAATAGCATGGAGGGCCTCTGGGAAGACATGATCAGCCTCCTTCAAGGGGTGTTACTTCTAAAGAGTTCAGACAGCCACACTGTGTACTCACAGCTTAATTCTGAATTATGTTATTCCCAAACTGGTGTTAAAACCTTAGGCCGCCCATAGCACAAAACAAAACAAAAACTACTCAATATTTTTAGAGCAGATTTCTCATTAGATGTTGATACTTTTTATTTTTATTTTGAGAAAGGGTCCCACTATGTACCTTGGCTGGTCTAGAACTGGCTAGGTGGACCAGGATGGCCTCAGATCCACCAGCACTTGATCTTGTCTCTCATGTCCTTGAACTAAAGTTGTATGCCTTCGTGCCCAGTCATAAAATTATATATATATATATATGTATATATATATACACACACACACACATATGTTTCCTGTAGTTCATGCAATTGCTATACATTACATCTTGTATTATTTTTTTCACCCAGTGTTATTTTGTGAGTGAAGAATATGACCTTTTTTTGAGAGTATTTCATAAACTGGGCTTTGGGGGTGCGTCCTTGTAACCCCAGCATTGAGGTAGAAGGCAGAAGAGCAGGAGTTCAGGGTCATCCTCCGCTGTATAGTGAGGTAATGTTAGCCTAGGCTTCAAGAAACTTGGTCTTTTTTAAATAAATAAATAAATAAAACAAATCCAAAAAGAGAGAGAGACAAGCTACTTGGGATTATAGACTGTAAGAGTGATGTTCATTTTAGGGGGACCTGTGCAGACTGGTGCTTGTTTATGGTGAAGATGGTGAAGACTCTTTTAAAATAGGGAGTTGTCTAAAGGCGTAGGTAACACACACAATGGGTATAATCCTAACGGGCATTGATAGTCAGCTTAAAAATGCTTATGATCACCCAGATGCACACACACACAGGCCTCACACACCTGCCTGTCATTCAGCTGATTTATTTTCCATTTTGAACTTGGCAGCTGAAGCTCTGCACCTGGTGGGGGAGGAAAAGGGGAGTGGGTGGTGGTGATTCAGGCGGACACCTGAGCTGGCATTCTCCATGTGTGAATGGTGACTCTGTAACTGTAGAGAGCAGTTTAATGAGGATGAGACCTGGATGGGAAACAACCGGGTAAGAGTTTTTAGATGACACACCGTCGATCTGCTCTTTAGTTGAGCATGAACTCACTGGAGCATGGTTGAGTGAGTTCTGCATGGAGAGAGAGATAGCGCTGGGATTTAAGTACAGTTTCTTCATAAGTTTCCTGGGCATACTTGCTCCTCACCCTCATAATAAATAAAGAGGAACTTTTTGAGCTTGTGGTTTTTAGACTAAACCCGAAGATGTTCCTCCAACCCCACAGCCTTGAGCTTGTCTCTTGATCGACTCTTTGCCTCTGTGCATCTGTTAGTGAAACTTATCTCAAAAGACCTGCCAGGTGACCCTAGGGATCTACCCAAACTGTACCTGCCTGTAAAGATTGTGATGAAGGCTATTGCTAGTACCACAGGATTTGGAGTATATATGAGTGTGTGTGTGTGTGTGTGTGTGTGTGTGTGTATCAGTTTACAGATAAAAATGAAAAACGGCATACAAAAATATAGGCAGACTTTCTGTATCTGAAGGTATTTTCATATGGTTTGTGCCGTATATTATTTTCCAGAGCTTATAGGTTTATTCAGCAAGTGCATGTTGGGTGCTGCCAGTGTACTTGGTAATTAATACACATGCACTAGAATAGCAGTTCTCAGTCTGTGGGTCTCGACCCCTTTGGGGATCACATATCAGATATTCTTCATATCAGATATTAAAGATTGATAACAATGGCCAAGCTACAATTATGAAGTAGCAATGAAATAATTGTATTGATGGGAGTCACTACAACATGAGGAACTATATTAGAAAGTCCCAGCATTCGAAAGGTTGAGAACCACCACACCAAAGGTATATTTTACACATAGCAGGCTTGTCCTTTGAAAATTGCACATTGAAGATTTTCATATTTGGTTTTTGTTTGAGACAGAATCTCACTATCTAGTCCTGACTGGACTCAAACATGTGATCCCTCTGCCTCTGCCTCTGCTTCCTGAATTGTGTGTGTAGGTAGCCAGGACAGTCTTCTTATAAACTCATGGAGACTCTCCTTCTTCATCCTCCACCACCATATCCAGCTCACGCTGAAGTTTTATAAGGCAAATATTTTAAAATTCCTTAGGAAAGAAATAATTTTTAAATAAATAATTGATTGCTAATTAATAAAACCGTATTTTGTCTTTGTCTAAAACACACATTTATAGCCATCTTCATTTGATAGGTCACTTAATATGCAGATACTTAGAGTGCACCTGCTGTATGCCAGGTTGTTGTGAGGAGCTGGGGGTTCAGCCATAGAGAGGTAGACTAGTTCCCTATTTTTGTGGTCTTTACATTCTAATCAGGAGAGACAGTGAAGCAAATAGATAAACAAGGTAATTTCAGCTGTTGGTCATTGCTCAGAAGAGAAGTGGACCGAGAGGGTGTGGGCACTGGTGGGGTAAGGAATGCACTTGAGCTTGCTCTGTGGTCCAGCAGCAGGAAGGCCCAGTGAGCTGGTACACAAGGCAGGCTCCATCTAGAGCATGGAGGGCATTCTAGGCCAGATGGAGGAGAGCTCTGAGCACAGGGCTGGGTTTGGAATTGTGTTTAAACACAGTAGGAGGCCAGGAGTTGGGTGGAAAGGAAGTGGTGATGTCCACTGATATGTATTGTGGATGGAAAGAAGCAAAGACAGGCTTCTTTGGCTATACCCAGGCTGCTGCATCTCTGTTAGGAGGGGATGGTGATAACCCAGACTTGAGTAGTGAGGAAAGAAGGCCGTATCATTTTTGAAATGATCTTTTGAAATGGCGTACTGGCTCTGCTCAGACTTCTTTCCTGAAGCTTTTGTTGCTTCTTATTTGTTGAGTATAAGTGCGCCTTGTTCTGTAATCGGCTGCTTCTAACCACAGCATTCATTCAAGTCCTGTCCTGGCTCCTAGCTTATTTATTCACCTTTGAGGTTCTCTGCGCCTGGAGTAGCCCAGCTTCAGGGCCAGCAGTCAGCTGGACTTGCTCCTCAGTGTACCAGAACACAGCACAGCCACTTCATTATGCTTTTCCTGGGAGGTGTCCACCTGGCTACTGAAGTGTTTATTTAGACAACACTACAGTCTTGCTTGAAGTCTGCCCTATGTTGGTTTGTCCTTGAGATGGGTCCTTGAGGCAGAGACATTTTCTTTTTTATATTAATGCTACATTAATTAGTGGTTGCTTGAATTTAATAAAGAGCAAAGAACTCCTTAGTAATAGTCACACCATCCTTTGAACTTGGAAAATGTGCTGCCCCTACAAAGTACAGCTGGAGTAAGCCACACATCAGTCCAGCTTCGATGTCTGTCTGTAGTGGTGCAGATTCTCTTGGACTAATAACTCAAGCATAGGTTGTTCTTATGAGGAGAGAATGAAGGAATGCTGGAGTAGAAGACTATCTGCAGCAGAACACAGCCAGAGCCGATTTCATGGGAAACAGGGTTCATCAGTTTGTTCCTTGGATGCGTTTCCTAACCCATCTTAGTCTGTGTCTGTGCCCTAGTAGTCCATTTCTGTCAGAACCCTTCTAGTCTCTGCCCATTTCCCAAAGCATCTCTGATTAATCATCTGTGTGGAGAGTAATGGGAAGGCAGGGCAGGGCAGGGCAGGGTTGGTTTTGTTGGGCTGCTAAAATTGCAAAGGAAAAAGCTTGGGACTATGAGGACTGCAGTCCCATGTGGGTGGCTGGCCTTGGGGGAGAGTGTGCAGCAGTGCAGCTGAGGCCGTACAAGTGAGTGGTGGCCAGGACACCCGTGGAAAGCAGCCTTCTTTAGAAAATCTTTCGTATGATCCCAGAACAATAGGGATTCTGTAGAGACCGTAACTAATCTCAGACGTGAAGCTGTTGGTCTACTCTGAGAAATGCCTTGTATTGTGGTTATTTAAGGATTGTAACCCTTCACTAGCCTGAAAATTCAGTGAAAACCAGCATGGGGTACCTTACCATGGTATGTGCAAATCACCAAGGTGTCCCAGGTATTGTGGCTGTGATTTGGTTTAGTTGGTCATGATGCAATCCTTCATTACTGCATTTCTAGGGAGCTCCTGGGTGATGTGGCCACTCCCAGGCAGGGGGCCACACTGTAAGTAATAAGGTTATCATTCATATATATCTGTGTGTATATATATATGAATCATGCATATGCCATGATTCTACTTGGGTTTCTTGTTTTTATTTTTCTTACAAGAGAAACCTAAAAGAGAAGATGAGTGATCTTGAAATTGGGTGTCCAGGGAACAAAAGTGAAAGAAATCCTTTGTACTTCACACTCTGACACCCTTTTTAAAATAGTAAACTTTTTATGTAGTAACTATTCAGTCTTTGATGTTTGCTCTTCTTGTACATACTCTGCCCAACATTACTTCAGTCTAGGAACTGGAAATGGTACTTGACTAAGATGATACATTGTCTCCTCTCCTCTCTTCCAGAAACGCTGTGTTTAAAGTGGTGGAGAGCCAGAGGGTAGCCTGCAGGCCTTTGAACCACACTTGGGAGGGAGATGTTGGGAGATGGCTGGGAGGCTGAGGCCAGCCCACTTTACATGGGGCACTGAAGGCATCAGGGCCACATAAAAGAACCAGAAGGAAGAGGCATTTGTTTCAGAAGATGCAGAGGTTTCCTCCCTCGCCTGCCTGTACTTTCCTTACAGCCCACCCTGTTACTCCACCCTGGGGTGGCCCTCTGGTGGGCGTGGACAGAATGAACGGTGAACTCTATCTACCGGCTCCCAGTGTGCTACAGAACAGTCCGCCTTCCAAACCCTGTGTGGTGTTCATTCTTCTCTGAACCCATGACAGATAGGAATCTTTTTCTTGTCTGTGAATTTTTGCCTACAATCATACCTTATACAACCTATCCAGATTGACTCCCTTTATCTAGAAATGCACTTTTCTGTTTTCTTGTTTTTATTTTATGAGTATGCATATTTGGCCTGCATGTGTGTGTACTGAGGGCCTGCAGGTGTCAATGAGGGTGTCGGATCCACTATAACTGTAGTTACAGTTAGTTGTGAGCCATCATGTAGGTGTTGGGAATTGAACCCCTGTCCTCTGCAAGAGCAGCTAGAGATCTTAATCACCGAGCTATCTCTCCAACCCCTACCCCTAGGCTTAATAGCTCATTTCTTTTTATTGCTGAATAATACTCCATTATTTGGATGTTTTGTATCTGACCCATTTATCTCTAGAAGAGGGTCTTAGTTGTGTTTAAGTTTTGGCAATTATAAATAAAGCTTCTATTATCATGCCTACTAGCTACTACTAAAAAGCCTACTTTTTATTAGTATATATTTTGTATTTTTTGGGTGGAGACCATGGAACCTTTCTGGGTCATATGGTAAGTGTCCACTTACAATGTCCAGTCTTCCATTTTGCATTCCTACCAGCAATAAGTAAAGTTCCGGTTGCTCCCTGAGTTTGGTAGTCTAATGTTTATAATACTTTCTTTTTAGACAGCAGAAGAGATGTTTTGTGACACATGCATTCTGCTGGCCACAGGTGACAGCAGGACAGTTATGGAATGCTATGGGCTGTGGGCAGAGGTCCGGAGGGACTCTTTGGGTTGAATCCCATAAAGCAGGCCCCTCAGAATTGGTCTTGGTGGTGAGGTGGTGACGGAAGTTCTAGATCTTTTCAGACAAGTTATCCATGTCAGGGTTCTCTCTGCCGGTTAGAACCAGCCTTCTCAGTCTCCAGTGTTGTTTCCAGCCTTTGCTGGTTCTGCTTCCAACAATGCACAGACTAGTTTATTTGGACTCTGTCCTTGTCAGCTGGGACATTTTATACAGTGTCCATTTTAACTTCTCCTTTTATTCTCTCTGCCTGCCAGCTCCACCTTTCTCCTGCATTGCCATTGGCTGTTCAGTTCTTTATTAGACCAATACTGTGTGCCAGGCAGACACAATAACACAGCATCACAGAGTTAAACAAATGCAACATAAAAGAGTGCAACACATCTTTGCATCATTAAACAAATACTTCACAGCATAAACAAATGTAAAACATCTTAAACTAATATTCCACAACACTCCAGTCTCTTGCTAGAACAGCAAACGCTACCACCTGCTGAGACAGACACCTTCAGCCCCCTTTGAACCCTCATATATCACTATGTAGGCTCATCTATGAGACCTCTGGGAAAACAAGTCTATAGTTAGATTTGTCAGGATATAAACTTAAATACTTCAGACGGACTCCATTTAAAAATTCTCATTATCTCTGATTTTGTCATAAACAGAACGGTGAATCAGTGTTCTACATTGTTTTGTTGGATTTATCTAAAAAACATACGATGAGAAGATCATTTCCTATTGTTGATACACTTTGATTCTTTCCTGCGGGTTATTTTATATCTGTCATATCTGAGAGAAAAGACACATGAACTCTGTTTACTTACTTTGACCAAAATGGTCTGTTAATTTTGTTAGGTTTGCTTTCTTATTTAAGAAGAACTTCACAACTGTTTGGTTTTATTTCCATTCATTTGTACAATCCGTTTTTGACTAACATCAAAATATACTTAGGAAGCTGTGAAGACCATTTGTAAACAGACTGTTTCGAACCTGGTTAGATGGGTGGTTGAGGTGAGTGGATGCTGTCCAAGAGTGGTCTTAGTCATCTTTCTGTTTAGTGGGAGAGTATGAAGCTTAATTGTGATGTGAATATGGCTATTTATGAATGGTTCAGCCATGGTTAGGAGACAAGAAGGTGTGGTCTGAGGGAAACCTTCAGGAAAGGGTAAATGGAGGCCACAGTGTGGTAGGTTATACAGAAGCACAGCTTGGAAACAGTGTGGGTTTCCTCACATGCCTGAAGTATTCAGGATTGTTTCCTAACTCTGCTTGCCTTGTTTTTAAATTTTTAAAAAAGATTTGTTATTTTTTAATTATGTGTATGCCTTCATGGGGTATGTGCTCGTGAGTGCAGGTGCCTGAGGAAGCCAGAGGTGGCACATCCTATGGACCTGGGGTTAAGGTGATGCTGAGCCTCCTGACATGGGTTCTGGGAACCAAACTCAGGTCCTCAGCAGGAGTTGCAATGCTCTTACCTGCTGAGCCCTGTGATTCTCAACTTTTCAGTGCTGACACCCTTTAATACAACTTCTCCGGTTGTGCTGACCCCAGCATAAACTTGTTCTCATTGCTACTTCATGTCTGGAATGTTGCTACTGTTGTGAATTGTGACGTGAATATCTGTGTTTTCTGGGGGTCTTAGGTGACTCATAAGAGATCTTGGCCAACCCACAGGTTGAAAACCACTGCAAGGCAGACTCTCCCCCAATCTTTGCTGTGTTTTTGACATTTTTTGTCTTTTCCTCCCCACTCTAATTTTTATTAGTTCTTTTGAGAATTTCATACAGTGGACTTTGATCTTACTCAGCCCCTCCCAGATCTACCCTCCCAAATTTGTGTCACCTTTTCTTTTTAAATTATCAGGTCTACTTCGTGCCCCCCCCCATGTTTCCCTCTCAGATCCATGGCCTCCTCATTTTAAATTGTTAATACATATGTGATATATATATCACATGTATAAGTATATGATATATATATGTATGTGATATATGCATAAACACATAGATACAACCTGCCAAGTCTGTTCAGTATTTCATGTGTATGATTTCAGGACTAACCACTTGGTGTTGGATGATGAATTCGGTGGCTCCTCCATGAGTAGTAGTTATTTGTACAATAACTGTAGATATTTGTGCAGAGGTAGAGCCCATGAGATTTCTGCTTTAGCATGTCTACTGATGCTCTTAATCAGGTCTTGTCTAGGTGAACCACACAGTAGAGGTATCATGAGTGGAGCTTCATTCTCATTTCTAGGAGACAGAGTCCCACAATAGATTTCCTGGTCCTTTGGCTCTCTCAATCTTTCTACCCCCTCCCACGTTCTTGTGGTTTATGAGTAGCACAGCTGGCTAAGGCTGTTGGTTGCTTCCCTCCTTTGGAAGTTTGTTTGCATAGCACCTTCTGCCATGAGTCTTTTAACCTTGAAGGAAGCCTACCATTTTAACCAGGGTAGATTTCAGTACTGCAGCAGCCATTTCAGCCCAGCATATTCTGTTAATGATTGTGGTCAGGTGTGGCCATCCTGCTGGAACCCAGTCCTGTGGTTTGGAGTAAGTGGAATGGAGCTATGGATGTGATTCCATTTGTTCCTTTCTGCATAAGGAAGCTGGCACCCAGAGCAGTCAGATAAGGTCACTAAGCTCACATAGTTGGTTTATGGCTGAACTTAAACCCACATTTCTGTCTTTGGGTTTTGTATACAATAACATCGCCTTGTTGGTTTGCTTGACTGTCTTCAAACTGTCTTAATGAGTTAGAACTATGCATGTCTTTGGAACAATGTTTTGAATTTTACCATACTTTATTTAGTCATTTTAAGAGCAAACTTGTGAATTTCAGATCAAGATGGCCAAGGGAAATGGACAATGTAGGTAGGAAGTGTGGGTAGTGGTTGGGGCCAGTGGACATCTTTTGACCTAGGAGAAGTGCAGTAAACAGGAGGCCCCCGTTGCCTGGAAGGAAGGACCAGCTGTATGAACTGTGTGCAGGGAAAGAGTATGGCCTGAGCCTTTGCAGAATGAGAGCTGTTGGAGTTTGGTGTGGCAGAGGAGTTCTCTGGCACTGAGCTGTGGTGACACACTGGTCCATTTAATTCTCTTGTTTCTAGGAAGACTCATAACTCATAGGAAGTGAGCTACATGTATAATGTATTTCCTTTCCTCCCATATGGGTGATTGATTTTGTTTGGAAAGCATTACCTGCATTGGGCATTTAAGAAAAGGGCAAGTTAGGTTAGCATTAAAGTACCATGGAGAGGAAGAGATGATTACATTTCTGAACACTTTACATGTGCCAGCCATTATGTTGGGAGTAGTCAAGTTCAATAACTTCCCTGATTCTTGGAATAATTGTGATACTAGTGTGATTGTTGGCTTTTCCTATGTGTAGTCCTGGCTGTCCTAGAACTTGCTGTATAGACCAGGCTGGCCTCTAACTCACAGAGACATATCTATTTTTAGAAGTTATGTTTTTTTTTTTTGTAGACAGATAAAGTTGTATTTACTATACCTTTTATGATATTTTGAAGTATGTACATCACAGAATGACTAAATCTAGGTGACTGGCACACACCTCATTTTACATACTCACTACTTTTATGGAGAAACACTGCCCATCATTTGTTTAGCTCTTTTCCAAGAGTATGATGCATTATTAGCTGTAGTCCCAGTGTCGAACACAGAAGTCGTAGCTATTAAGATTAAGGGTTGAGTTGTCTGGATTCAAGTTCGCCATGCTTTATCTGCCATAGCTATGCTGTCTGGATAGCAGGGGGCTGTTCTTGTTATGAAACAGGTTGGTAGAACTTGGAAAAGCATCTTGTTCACTGAGAAACAGAATTTCTTTTCTTAACAGAAAAGCATAAAATCATCAGCCAGTCTGCTTTTGAAGGTAGGAGTAAAAGGGTGGAACCAGTTGTCAGTCACAGATACGTTCAGTATCCCTACATTTCAGGAGTTACAGAAAATAGGAGAAACCACGGTGGAAAGGTAAAGGTCTGTCAGGACTGGAATAATGTCAGTGAGGTTGTCCCAAGAGGTCATGAGGTGACGGAGGCCCAAGTTTTCACTTTATTGGCTACTGGGCCTGTCTTCTCTTCTCCACCCATTTTCTTCCTTTTTTACTTCCTTTCCTCTTTCCTTCCTTTATCTCTGTGTAGCCCAGGCTGTCCCAGAACTCATGGTTTTCACCTAGGTCTTCTGGGGCTGGAATTACCGGTGCCCACTAGCACACGTGGCCTGCCTAGTGGCTGTGTTTGGATGTACAGAATGACTGATGGTGAGCACATCATTGCCGTTAGTCTCTTTAGCTTGGGTGTTGGATTTCCCAGTGCCCCAGTTCCTGATCTATGAGTTAGGGTGTTGAATGATCACTGTATTCTTGTTCCATTTGGAATTTGGTTTTGTGATTACAACTCAGGCCAGAATCATAAATCTTCATCCATCCATCTCTAGTGAGAGGGAATGAGTCCTTGGGGTGGGTTCTGTGCACTGTTTCTAAATGTCAGTGTTTGTCATGAAAATGGGGACAAATAGCTTTCCTCCGGGCTACTTAGCTACTCAGTATGGAACAAGTGCCGGGCCAGATTAAGCATTTAAGCATGATTCTTCAACACTGCCTGGATGTATTTGTGGGTAGAGATGACTCTGCAGTCACCTAACTCTGTGCCTTCTTGCCATTTGTTATTATTACCATCATTCTTTTTTTGGTGATGGGGATTGAACCTAGGACCTTGTGAATACCAGGCAAGCACTCTACCACTGAGCTACAATCTCAGCTCTTCCTCTTCTTAACTTGAGAAGAATTAAGCCCTCCATGGATGAGGTGATTACAGCTAGGATTTTCTTTTCTTTTTTAAAAATTTATTTATTTTTATTTTATGTACATTAGTGTTTTGCCTGCATGTTTGTCTGTGTGAGGGTGTCCCGTGAAACTGGACAGTCGTGAGCTGCCATGTAAGTGCTGGGAATTGAACTCAGATCCTCTGGAAGAGCAGTCAGTGTTCTTAACCACTGAGCCGTCTCTCCAGCCCTTATAGCTAGGATTTTCATTTGCTGCTCAAGTGTGAAGACCTGAGTTCAAATACGTCAACACCAATGTAATAATCCTGGCATACTATGTGCACCCCTATAACCCCTGCATGGTATGAGGTAGAGATAAAAGGATTCCTGAGGGTATTGCTCTGGGTTCAGTGAGAAATCTTATGTCAATAGCATAAAATGAATGATGTAACAGAACTCAGCACCTGACATCCTGTACCACCATCTTCTGGCTTCTACATTTATGCAGGTCTGTGTGCTCCTACGTGCTCACTTGCACACACCTATTCATTCATATACACACACATACCTGACTGGCACTCTCTTTATCACTTCACACTTGCTGTCACGCTTGGGTTCTGACTTGGTTTGTCTCATGGTGTGGGAGTTAAACATGAGTTCCTGCTCAGTGGACAGGACAAGAACGTTGTGTGTTTGTCAAGCATCAAGTTGTTTAGATCAGATAAGAGGAAAACAGAGCAGAGAAATTCTGCTGGTCTCTGCACCCTCAGCCTGAATGTCTTTGTCCAAGGTCACAACCAAAGCAGACAGAGCTGGACTGCTCTGCAGTCTCTGGACCTTTTTCTCTCTCTGGGTATTGGGAAGAGTTTATTATTGCCAAGATTTTAAACTAGGAAAGGCGAACCAACCAAAGACAGAGACTCTCTAATTTTGGAAAACTTTTAAAATAGGAAGGAAGTTTATTCAGTGAAGCTTACAATTGGAGGCTGCAGGAGGAGACTTAACCAAGAATGGCATTTGTCGGAAGTTCTTTTCACTGGGTGGACCCAAAGGAAATCAGTCACTAGGTGAAAATAACCTAAGATTTTTGAGACAATATTTGCTTACAGTCATTTGTGACTGTTTCTATTGTTCATTGTTTTTAAAAACGCAATATAAGTTTCCAAATATAAAATACTAGAGCTTATAAAATTTGCCTTCAGAAACAAAAACCCACTTATGAGTAATAAGTTAGTGGTTGTTTGCATTTTGATTATTAACACTATATGGTGAACATAAAATACTAATATAGGTACTATGGTCAGTACCTTCATATTGTTTCAGGAATAGCCATGTTCTCAAGCTTTCAAGTGAGTGGAAAGATTTGTAAAATATTTTCATTTCTCGAAATCCATGACTAATGCCTAGGAATTTGCATCACCCCAGCGTTTCGGTCTGTTCCACTTGATTTCAGTGTACGTGAGAGAACATTACATTCAGGCAGTTGTCTGGTGTTAATTGACTGAGGCTGTGCTTTGTGGATTGTTTTCCTCCCAGGAAAAGCTTCCTGTGGAGACCAGGAGAGCACAGAGCTCCACACTGACGTGGTGCAGTCACCCCCTGTTCAGTGGGGCAGTGTGGTCATTGTAGACATTTGCTAAGAGTCCCGCCTGCCCCAAGTTCACTGTGCAATTGGGTGCATCATTGTGCAAATCTGCTATGGTGCACACAGAGTGAGACATGATCTCTCGGAGGGAAAGGCAGGTGAGTGCAAAGGAATAGTTGCAATCAGAATTTCTTGCAGATGGCAGTCTTAATAGTGATGTCTTTTAAAGGGTGCTTTCCAGAGGACTGGAAGAGGTTTAGTCAGAAAAGGTCTAAGTCTGAAGATCTGAGCTCCAATCCTCAGCACCCATGTAGATGGAGACTGTGATCCCAGCACTAGAGACAAGAGCATCCCTGAGGCCCCTTGGCTAGACAGTTTAGCCAACTCAGGTTATTGAGCTTCAGATTCAGTTGGAGACCCTGTCTCAAAAATAAGGTAGAGGGCTGGAGGGATGGTGCAGCAGTTAAGATCCCCCAAAGCTCTTCAGAGGACCAGGGTTTATTCCCAGCACCCACATGGTATCAACAAATTTATGTAACTCCAGTTCTAGAGGATCTGAAATTGTTTTCCAGCCTCTGAGGTCACTGCACGCTGGTGGTGCATTGACATATATGCAGGCAAAACACTCATCACATAAAACAAAAATAAATATTTTTAAAAATTGGAGAGAGTAGAGGAAAACACCTGGCATTTACTGGATGTGAGTGTTAAACAGCCGTGGTGGCCTGGAGCACCTGTGTGCTGATTGAGGCGTGTGTTTTTACATTGCTCTCATAAATGTATGATTATCTGGGCTGGATAGAAAGGCAGCAGAGTGTAAGGAAGGGTGACTCCATCCACAAGCCTTTCATGCAGTGCTAGGGTGAGTGCCAAAGGACTTCACAATCATCTGCTACTAAGCCATTTAGTGGGAAACTGTTAGGCTCTCAGAGATACCCCACAACATGTTTCTAGATATATGGGCATATGCTGTTTTATATTATTACTATTATTAACTGTTAATTGGAAGCTGAATAAGGAAATTTGACACCAAAGTTTACTTCATCCCAATGCAAAGCAGTTATTGTGACCTGAGAAAAGAGCTTTGACTGGGAAGGCCCAGTTCAGAGCTCTGTGATTTGATGTGGGTTACTCTGGCCTTTTGTGGCTTCTTTTCCTGGTCTCTAAAATGATCAGGTTAAATGAGGGTCCTATCTGGGAGTTATGGAAGAATTTGCACTAGTTGGGGCTGGGGAGGACTCAGGACGCCTATGACTGAAAAAAAGCCTGGTTCCTGGGAAGCTGGATGAGATAAGCCAACAGCAGTTTCTTGACACTCCTTGCAGGGGGAGCCCTGGGGTAGCTGTTTGTCTGTCTATGTTTGGTAGAGATTGGAGAAGAGGATCCTTGAGCAGAAGCCTGACCTCCTGAGATGTGGTTGGGGTGATCTATGGTGAGCAGAGTGAAGGAATCTGAAATCTGGGCATAGACCAGAGGCAGAGCCCTGGGTGGGGGAAGAGTCCTGCTGAGATCTGGCTGGACTAAGTACAGGCCTGAACACCACTGGAGATGTTGGCTCAGGCTGAGGACTAAGTGCTCTGTACCCTCATGGAGGAGAAGTAGGTAGAAGCCTCTTGTCGAGTCTGATCTTGGTCACCTGGAAGCATGTGGGAATCGGGGGAGGAGGGAGGCCACTTCACGGTGAAGAGGATGAATTTGATGGAGACATTGGAAGGTCAATGAAATACAAGTGATTGATTGGTCTTTTGACTCAGGTTAGAAAGTCATTCAATGGTTGAAATGTAGATTAAGCAGTCCTCCGCAGAGAGCTGGGAAGATGGGGAGCAAAGGAAGACACCCGCTCCCCAAGTCCTCCGGCACAGCTGAAGGAAGCCAGAAATCCTCTGCTGAGTTTGAGAGAATACTCAATCGGTCATCAGGATGGCTGCACAGCAGTTACTAACCACCTCTGAAGATGTCAGTTAGGTCCCACACTATGCATCCTTCTAACCCCATAGGGCTTATTCTATTGCATTTCCCTCATGTCCTTGTAAACCAAGACTAAGTGTCACTTTTGAAAATGCCCTTAGGATTCCGAGACTTTAGCTCCCTCTTGGTAGATGGAATTTAGTTGTGATGGGTGGATCAGAGTTCACCCTGAGCAAGTCTTGAAGCTTCTGGCCATGCCTGTTTCTCTCTGGCACCAAAGTGAGCCAGGTGTAGGTTCCCGGCAGCAGCTCTTGTTGGCTGTAAACTCTCTTATCTCTTGTTGGCCTGGTTTCTTTGTGGTTCCCTAGGAATGTGTCTGATAGTGACTATCATCTGGTCCTGTGAAATGAAGGCAGCCTCCCTGCAGTGGGGGAACCAGCTGGGAGAGAACTGAGCCCCTCATACACTGTGCTCAGCAGACCCTTGATGGTGGAGGCTGTGGGCAGGTTCTCAGTGTCCACCATCCCCACCCCACTCCTTAAATTAAAAAGAAAGTTGACACACAGAAACTACATGTATTATTGTGTACAGTGTGACCGTCAGATCACAAACCAGTGTGTGGCTCACTTGCCTTTGTTTCTCATTTGCTGGTGTCTAATGTTAAAGCATTTTCTGATGGCAGGTTTGCTCCCTGACAGTGTGTGTGGGGCTGTCTCTAGACTTAGGCCCTTGTCTCCTTCCCCCTTGTCGGCTGTGCAGACACCACATCACCCTTGTGTGGCTTTTGAAGTCTTCTATGCAGTCTGGTCAGCAAGATGGACTGTGGGGTCATGACCTCCCTTGATGTGAGGTCAACATTTCTCCTAATGCCCTGGGGTTTTGTTCTTTCCACTCTTTGGATATCCAGGTCATTCTGTAGGCTTATCCCAGGCTTACAGCCAACTCAGGTCCTTAAATCTGCTTCATATGAACCGTTGGCAAGCTGAGACTGCCATGGGTACTTAGCAGCTTAGAAGGCTTTTGTCTTCTCTTGGTTTTTGTGCTCCTGATGCTGAAGGATTTTCTACTTGTTAGCTTATTTGCCCCTAGAAGGCCTTACTTGGTGTAGTGGACAGCAACTTTGAAAGGATGGTTTAAGAAAGGAGCTATACTTTTTGGGTGACAGTGCTCCAAAATGGCCTTGTTTGAAACTCACAGAGCTTCATCTGCATCTGCCTCCCAAATACTGGGATTAAAGAAGGGTATGCTACCACACGGACCCCAAAGGTGTGCTTTAAATTCTTTAAACCCTTCAAAGATCATAATACTAGCATGTATAAAGTATAGGGAAAAACACCATTTGAGTATGAAAATAACAAACTACTCTATTACTGCTGCCTGGAGCCTGCCACATATAACCGCACTCAGATCTGTTATTTAGAAATCTCTGTTTATCATTATGCTTGGTTTGGCTGGGGTGTTGGCTCATCTGGTAAAGGTGTTTGCTGCACAAGCCTGAAGGTAAATTTGATTTCTAGGACCAACGTGAAGGTGGGAGGGAAGAGCCCATTACATGGAGCTGTCTAATCACTCTATTGTGGCATGTGCACACCCCACATACACACAGTTCCTCTATGAATGCAAATAATGGGGAAGAAATAATAGCCTTTCATACACAATTGTATTACTAGTTCTTTTGAAAAATAAGTCAATTTGAGAGGGGGAAGGGGGTAACACATGGGAGGGTTAGAAAAGGAAGAGGAAATGATGTAATTAAGTTTTAATTAAATAAATTATTTTCTTGCAAACAATCCATGATTTTGGCCACTGTACCAAAATGTGAAGATTTAGTTTGTACTATTCAGCATCTCAGTTTCACCCATGGCACAGATAGCCTTATTTATTTTTTGTATTGTTCAGGAATATAATGTCCCTAAAAAAGAACTTTCATGTGAATACTAAGTTGTAACTTGTGCTCAGATTTCCCTCCCTTGTGCGCACACACACCTTGTATACTCTGAAATGCAGACCATGATGGGTCTGAATAGTGTTAACAAAACAAGCAACACCAGGTCCTTGTCTTTGCCTTGGGTGCTGGTTAGTGTCCACTTGCTGTGATAGAATGCCCAAACTTGAGAAGAGAAACCCTTTCTTTGAGCTCAGGGTTTCAGCTGTGCCCCGTCTGAGGTGCTGAGCCCTGTGGCTTCTAACCCCGGGGCAGAAGGATGTGTGAAGGAAAGCTGCCCCTCATGACGGTGGGGAAGTAGAGAGGTGGGCTAGATTGCCTGAGTCCTGCATTCCCTTCAAGGCCACACCCTGTGATGGCCTGCTTCCTGCCTCAGTCCCTACCTCCTAAAATTTCTACCGTATCCAACAATGCTGCCAGTGGGGGACCGAGCTTCTAACAACAGATGAGTGTGGGGGACATATAAGATCCAAAGCATAATCATAATATCTTACAGTAACTAGATTAATGCCATAGTTTTCTAAAAGGAATGAGATAGTTCTGTATAGGCTGATAAGTCAATAATATAGGGCCCCAGTGATAAAGGTTGTAAAACATTGTGTGTGTGTGTGTGTGTGTGTGTGTGTGTGTGTGTGTGTGTGAGAGAGAGAGAGAGAGAGAGAGAGAAGGAAATGAGATATGCATAATGAACCACTGGGAGGGGGAAAAAACCCTGTAGCTGTAGCTGTTTCTGGGCTAGGATTATGGATTGTGTTATATATGAATATGTATTAACTATGTATCTATGTGAACATGTATTAACTATGTATCTATGTGAATATGTATTAAATATGTATCAAAGTGACTGAAGGGGCAAACACATTCTGCCCCTGTGTTTAAAAAGGAAGATGGATTGCTGGGCGGTGGTGGTGCACTTGGGAGGCAGAGGCAGGTGGATCTTTGTGAATGTGAAGCCAGCCTGGTCTACAGAGCTAGTTATAGGACAGCCAAGGGTACACAAAGAAACCCTGGGGCAGGGGGGGGGGAATCCAGTCTCAAAAAAAAAAAGGAGAATGGATTATTGAAAAATGAAAATGTTTGTGTTTGTTTCTTCCTTGGTTCTTAAGATTGGCTCTTTGAGGCTAAGCAGTCCAGCCAGGGCCTTAATCTTAGGCTCTTTGAGGGAAGGAGATGAGTAGACCAAAGGCAGGCTGTTCAGTAGCAACCGGCCAGCATCTTATTAGCCCTAAAATGCTGGCCCTCTCGGGGCAGCAGTAGAGATACAGCCCTGCAGGTATGGATTAAGATTGAGGCCCCAGGGACAGGGCGGGAGAAGGGTACACAAGGGAGACATCCTACAGGCACAGACTTGCTTTTGGAATTTCACTCCATGAATGAGACAGGGAAGGAAGAAAGCAGGGTGGAAGTCTCCATTTCCTGGTGGATGCCTTGGGTCTGCTGGGCTCATCACTTCTGCTGTGGCCGATACTTAGATCGAGCTCCTGGCTAGTTGTAGTTGTTTATGAGTGGGGCATTGGTCCTGCTGAGAGTGAACGTTAGAATTTGATTCAGTTTCTGAGGCTTGGAGTGTTCAGCAGTGTTTTCCTGTCAGTGTGTGACCGGGTTTCCAGCCTGTGTTTGAGTTGCTGAGGTTTTTAAGAGAGAATTGCAGCCTCCTTGAGGATGCCCACGCTTCTTGCCTGCCACTTGGGTCTTGTGCCTGCTCGCAGAGCTTTTCCCTTTCCTTCAGGTCCCCCAAGGAAGGAAGTCCTTGTCTTTTATATAAGAAACGGAGTGTTGCCTTTGGAGGTCTGGCCAAAACCCCCAGAAAACCGTCTGCTTTCGGCCAGACGGGTTCTGCTTATAGGTAAGGATGCAGAGGGTGCATGTAAAATCACAGAATGAGAGTGCACACGGAAGGCCTCATGATGTCAGCCCCATTCCGCCCCTGCTCTGCCCCTGCCCCGCCTCGCCCCTATCATCAGGCCAGGTACCTCTAAACTCAGACATGAACCACATCCAAGGAGAGAAAACAGGCATTTCAGAGTGGCATTTGGCCCAGATGTGGGGCAGTGGCAGAGGTTTTGCAAAGGCCTTGTTTCCTGTCTAATGCCCACCTGGCTCGCTCACTCTCCCGTTGACAGTCACTCATCTTTGTGGCGTGTGGCTGCTTTTGTCCCATTCATCCTTTGCCTGAGTCTCAGTTTTATCCTGTGAGGCCAAACTAGTCACAACATGAATGGCCACCTATATTATATATAGAGAGGCTCTGGAAATATTGTATTAAAACTAAATAAGGTGCTGTCAAGAGTTTTGTATGAAATTAAAGGCAGAGAAGGTGTGGTGGAGAGAAAATTGGAAGATCAACAAACAAGCTGCTAATTCTCACTGTCAACAACAAACGCATCTGTTCCTCCTAGAAAACAATTAATATGAAGTGGGCTATTTTCTATTACTATTATTATAATTATTATTACAATTGCTATTGTTTTTACTTAACTCATTACAATTTGAAAACATTACCTCTGAGGGCTGAAGCAGTAACTGTTCCTGCCATCTTTTTATAGCTTCAAATTCGTTTCTCTGTTATAGAGATGCCAGACTTTTTTTTTTAAGATTTATTTATTCTGCCTCCACGATGCCTGTGTGCTAGAAGAGAGTACCAGAATGTCATTATAGATGGTTATGAGCTACCATGTGGTTGCTGGGAATTGAACTCAGGACCTCTGAAAGAACAGCCGGTGCTCTTAACCTTTGAGCCATCTCTCCAGCCCCGACCTTTTTTTTTAAACTTTTATCTGCATTTATTTTATGCTGGATTTATTCCAGTGCTGTTAGTTTTTGTTTCTTCTGGGTTATCTTTTTTTTCCTCCACACCTTCCTTTTGTGGCTTTGGAATACATGTTACTTTTCTTTGAAGATCTTCTCCCATGTGGCAGGAGTGGAGGAAGGTGGGGAGGGTGTGTATGTGTTAATCGGACAATGAACTCTGTAAGTTCATCAGCACATCTCAGGGGTTTTGTTCACCTGGATATCTCCAATAACTAGAGAATCTATATCTAAACCCTCCAGCTCAACATTACTCTGCCTTTTTTTTTTTTTTAAACCTTTATTTATTTATTTGCCTTAGTGTTTGCCTGGAACTGGAACTACAGACAGTTGTTAGCTGCCATGTGGGTGCTGGGAATCGAACTCGGGTCCTCTGGAAGAGCAGACGTTGCTCTTAACCGCTGAGCCATCTCTCCAGCCCCCCATATTACTCTGCCTTTTAAACCATATGCAAGAAAAATAAAAATAAAAATTTGGGATCCCCAACTCTGTGTCTAGCCCCACTGTTTAGCCCGATCACCTCCACCCTTATACCACCAGCATAGCACACATGGCTACTTTAAAGTGGCATTTAAAAACTACTTTGTGACATTTCAGATATGCATAGTCTTTGTGGCCTGGCAGCTTCAGGGTGTTCTGACAGTACACAAGATGATTTGAACCTCTGGATTTGCATGACTGTGGGCTTTTGGATAAGGAGAATAGGCAACCGTCTCCCATGTGGGTCACCCCCAAGCTCACAGGAAGAGGAGGTCAAGACACTGGACTTTTAAAGCATCATTTAGTATTTATGTGTAATGGTCAGCAGAGAAACCTGTAAATGCAAAATAAAAGTGACATTTTGTATTCCAAAGGTTGTTTCAGAAATGCCTTCCTAAATCCTTGTGAATAAATTACAGTTGCAGTGTAATTTATAATCCCCAAATCCTTAAAAAGCTGATGAGCCTGCACAAAAACTGCCCTTTATGGTGAGTTTGTTTGTATGTGAACTCTGTATACCTAAACAGATCTGCTTCATTAATTTTGGGTAATTGATCTTAATTATCTAACTTTTGTGTGTGTATATTTCCCATAGTATTGGGCACTCCAAACAAACACAAATCCTTGTTAAACTTATCTCAGTAAAATAGTTTTCAGATTCTTTCCTCTGCTCTGGTTAGTTTGGATTTGTTTTATCGGCTTATCTGTGAACAGGAATGACGTAGTTCTCAGTTCCCTGACTGAACTAGGCAGGATTTTCAGTGAAAGTATCAGATTGTATCAGAGGGAATAAGTCCCCAGTGACCCCAGTGTATCTGACCCAAGAAGGTCGTGGGTTTCCTTGTTTTGTTTTGTTTGGGGGCAGGAATCATTGCAAGCTGATGTATATACTCCTATAGAACATAAGGCTGTTTTTCGGTTGTGTTTATTTTGGGGGTTGATACTGACATCTTCCTCTTCATGCGTCTATGAGACTCAAGCTCCTGTCCACCTCTCTGACTGCTTTCCATTGTCTTTAACTGTCTTTGCCTCGCCCTTGCATAGCCTCGCCCTGCCTCACTGCCTGCCCTTCTCTAGTCTCTTCAGTCCTGAATTCATGCCGGCTCTTCCAGGCGCCCTTTGTTCCCTCTCTTTTTTCCCCAGAGCTCCACCGACTCCTGCAGCACCCGTGTCCTACCTCCCAGCACCTACCTCACACCATTTTTCAGGTCTCTAACTGGTGGGGGTGGTAGGCAGGAGGCTGGAGTAAATGTATACCTGAGTAATGAGCTCCATCAAAGCAAGGAGACAGGGCTTGCTCTTTCAGTGAACAGTGTCTGTTGTATTAGAGTCTAATCAAAGAACTGGAGAAAGCTATAGTTAGAAGACCTCTGGCAGCCTAAACTCTGAGTAGGGGGTGATGTGCTCTGCACCTTGGCTGCTTCTGGCTTCCAGAGACAAGAGGACACTTGAGTACTTGGTTCTGTAGTTGTTCCATTATGGCTGAAGTGCCCTAAATTCATTTGACTTCATAGGTAGAAGACATCATTGTTCACTTGTGGGATTGGAGATGCAGTGTATAGGAACAATGGATATTTTAGCAGGCCTCAAAGGACTCAATAAACTGCATTTTCTGATTGGAAGTACAGTTGATTATTGGGAAGATTCTTGGTTTGAAGGAACGCTATTTTTTACCACACAGAACTAACTTTTTGGTAGCCAATCCTCAGCGCTTCTGATCTTGAAACCCCTCTCCCACAGAGAGAATCAATCCATGGCCTTGGGCTGACACAATGGCTCAGAAGGTGTATGTGACTGCTGACAAAGCCGAGGGCTTGGCTTCTGTCTCTGAGCCTCTTGGTGGAGACAAAGAACCAAGGCCAACAGATTGTCTTCGGACTGCAGAGGCACACAAAGAATGTACACAGGCCCCGGCCCCACATTCAGCTTTTTATTTGTTTTTTTAGCCCTGGCTGCTCTGGTACTCCCCATGTAGACCAGGCTGGCCTAAGACTCACAGATATCCACCTGCCCTTGCCTGCCTCCCTAATGCTGGGATTAAAGGCATGTAGCACTACTGTCCAGCCAAAAATTCAGCTTTTAAATATCATTTAACTCTTGTGCTTTAGAAATTATTTTTAAAGACGCATGTGTGTTGCCTACCTGTATGTTTGTGTACTGTGTGCGTGTAGTGTCCAGTGAGGCCAGAAGATGATGTGTGATTCACTGGACCTGGAGTTAGAGATCAAACTAACTAGAAATCAGACCCCAGTTTTCTGAAAGAGCACCAGGTGCTCTTAACTGCTCACCCAACTCTCCAGCTTAGGAGCCATTTATTCAAAATATATTTCTTTTTCTTTTTTTACGACAGGTTTTCTTTTTTTATTTATTATGTATACAGTGTTCTGTCTGCATGTATGCCTGAACACCAGAAGAGAGCAAGAGGGTGCCTCATCACATTATAGATGGTTGTGAGCCACCATGTGGTCGCTGGGAATTGAACTAAGGACCTCTGGAAGAGCTGCCAGTGCTGTTAACCTCTGAGCCATCGCTCCAGCCCTCAGAATATATTTCTAAAGACATCCTTGGCTCTTGTGGTAAAATGCCTTGGGAGGAGCTATCCTAATCTTTATGGCAGATGGGTCACATTTAGTGTCTAGTGACAGGGCCAGTGGGTCTTTGAGAGTTATGTCATGAGCACAGAATAGAGTCTTGCTTTCAAAATGAACTGGAACCACCTCCCTTTATTGTGCACACTGGTTGATCCTTTTCATCTGAACTGGACAGGGGGTTGGACTGGTTATGTTGTTACATAAACAGAAGCCTGTAGGTGTTTGGCTTGCAACCCAAAGTTTTATACAAAGAAATATGAGAACGATAGGTATATGTATGTGTCCTTTATTTGGAAGATGAAGTCCATGCTTGCAATGTTTTCACAAACCATGAATATCAGAGTGAGTATTGTGGCTGTCGTCATACTAAGCAGTGTGCAGGTGCTCATTGACTTACCTGTCCTCTTATTTCTGAAGCTGCTGTGGAGAGCCTACTTATAAGTGGACAGGATGGCATGGGAGGGACACGATAGCATGGGACCATTTGCTTCCAGACTTCTACATTAGGACAGAAAAGCTCTTGTGAGAAGGCCCACTGTGTTCCTGTGACAGTAGGCATTCCCGTTCTCTGCCCTCCTTGGTTCAAACCATCTAGCTATGGTGTTTTATCAGTCAACATTAGGAAATACAGCATCGTTATCACTTGTAGTTGCCACTGAAGAAAACAATGGTGCCATAATTTCGGTAAGATAATTTTAGAGTTCCTCACTCATCCCACCATGGACTGGGGAAGACTTTTCAAAGGACATTATGCTTAGGTGAATCCAGTGAGAGACGAAGTTCAGTGGTGGGGATTAGAGTGCAAACCCGCCCTGGGGCTGGTCGCTGAACATTGGAGGGTGCTGTGGACTGTGAGTCACATACAGCCTAGCCCCTGCGGCAGCAGGCAGCAAGGGTGCTCTGGAAGCTGCGGTCCCGTCATTGTGACCTAGGTATTGGTCCTGTGTGCTCCACAATGAACTACATCCCAGGCAGTCACTAATCCTGCTCCTTTCCTCTCAGGTGCCTGAGATCATCAGTTCCATCCGCCAGGCGGGGAAGATCGCCCGCCAGGAGGAGCTGCGCTGTCCCTCTGAATTCGACGACACCTTCGCCAAAAAGTTTGAAGTGCTTTTCTGCGGCCGGGTCACGGTGGCCCACAAGAAGGCGCCACCCGCCCTGATCGATGAGTGCATCGAAAAGTTCAACCACGTGAGCTGCAGCCGCAAAGACGGGGACTCGGGGCAGCCAACTGCTCCGGAGCCCCGGCCGATGCGCAAGTCCTTCTCGCAGCCTGGGCTGCGCTCGTTGGCTTTCAGGAAGGAGTTCCAGGACGCCAGCCTCCGCAGCAGCACCTTCAGCTCCTTCGACGATGACATCGAAAACCACCTCATTGTTGGACACAATGTGGTTCAGCCCACAGACATGGAGGAGAACCGAACTATGCTCTTCACGGTAAAATCTCGGGCAGTTTTCTGCACCCTGGAGGTCATCCACATCAGCGACTGCAGACACCCTGTCACTGCAGAAAGAATAGTCATGTAAAAGAGGTTCAGAAGGGGTATTAACAATGTTTGTAAATTTCAATACAATTTTAAGTGTGCTCATGTCTTATTAACTTATAAACACACATTGTTTATCAGGATAATATGATTTTAATAACCTTATATTTAAAACTTATACCCCAACTAAAATACTAGTTCATTTGCTTGTTTTTATTTTTCTTTTTTAAACAGAAAATTATTAAACTGATAGCTATATGGAAGAAAAAGAATAGATAAGGGAGCCAGCTCTTGGAGTTTCATGGTGGCTTGGATTTTTCTGAATGGATGATTTTCCTGGGTGTGAACAGAACTCTGCCATCTTCCTGAAGTGACCTGGTCTATGGCTTTTTCTTGGTGTATTTCTGCCTCTGAATAATGGTAGTGACCAAAACTGGCTTAGACATACTGCCTTTCTGTGCTTCACCCAAGGCAATGGCATGGCCAAGGTGTAAGGAAACGTAGGTTAGTGTGGTGAGGCTCAGCCTCTAAGAGCACATACCATTCTGTAACAGCACATAACTTTCAGGCAGAGGCACCTAGTTAGGTTCATAGTACCCACATCAGGTGCCCTGTAACCTCTTATAACTCCAGTGGCACATCCTCTTCTGGACTCTGTGGGCACCTGCACTGCCATGTTTGTGCACACACACAAGCACACATATACACAAAATTAAAGCATAATAAATTAATCCTTAAAAGATCCATATAGTGTGTCAGAGTACTAGGTCTCTCTTTGGAATTACCTAGTACACTGAGGAGTGCTGGGCTGGCAGGAACACTTGTGTTTTAATCTATTGTCTGGGTGCTTTTTCCCAAACACAGCAGTGTCGTTGAGAAAGCTGCTCAGTATGTTTGTTTAGAAGTGGCTACAATATGCTAGAAATACAGCCGTGAAGAGTCTCTGCCCACACAGAGTTTAAATTCCAGCAATCCAGACAGGCAACCGACACGCCAGGAATTATGGAATTGCAATTGCAGTGGACACTATGGATGCTGTGGGAATACTTAGGGATTCAGGAGAGGCATCTTTGAGGATGTGATTCTCACCAAGCAGAGGTTTCCATGTGACCAACAGGCAGGGTCTCCTGGGTTCAGAGAGCAACAGATGAGATGTGAGAGGGGTGGGAAGGAGCTCTGCCTCAGAGGCCTGAAAGCATCATTCCACTGCTTCACCTGGCAGGCCGCAGCTGTCCTGGCTTTACTTCCCTCAGGTCTCTACTGATGTGATGTGACATAGGAAAGCAGTCATGCCAGAGAGACCAGTAGCAATCTCACATTCCGGGATCTCTCTTAGTTAGAAGTGAACAAGAGAAGACTTTGTGCCCCTACATGATCCTAGCCTTTCAGTCTCCAGGAGGCTAGAGATCGCCATCTTGTTCTTCGATTTGTATTTCATATCAAAGGGAGAAGAGCTTTGAAGAGACTGGTGAGTTAGAGTGACATGAGACTGTGACAGGTAGCTTGTTGATTCTGAGCAGTGATTAAATCCATAGACACCAACACAAACAGGAACCTGGAAACTTCAGCATGTGGAGGCGGAGGTCAGGGAGACTTCCATAGCCAGCCATAGGTGTTTTGGAAATTTTAAATAGAAACTATTGTTTTCTGGAATATTGACTTATATAGATAACTAATTTTCTTTCAAAAGGCATGTAGGCTTTGAGGATTATCATTATCGTTTAGCTCTGTGGTCTTTTCCTCTCAGAGTACTGCTGTATCACCCAGGAGCTTGTCTCTTGTCGTTGGAAACCCATGACATAACTGTAACCTTTGAACTCTGTCCAGTGGTGTTGTAAGAGCTTGTCACTCTCCTCCTAAGTCATGACACATATGATGACTCAGTCTCAGGAGAGCCACATTTCTTTCTGTCTGTTTGTTTGTTTTTAAGATTGGCCAATCTGAAGTTTACCTCATCAGCCCTGATACCAAAAAGATTGCACTGGAGAAAAATTTTAAGGAAATATCCTTTTGCTCTCAGGTAAATGCAGACAGGTTTTTGTTTAAATTTCAGTTTGTCCAATGCATGCAATAGAGCACTGTTGTGTAAGAAAGCGGGGGTTTAATCTTGATTGGTGGTCTCTTTATTTCCTAGTTTTCTAAGGCAGATTATAATCCTGACAAAACAATTTTGCTTTTTGGAACAGTATTCTAGAGGAAATTGTCTACCATCCTTTTTTCCCTGTTATTGCTATTAATGCTCTCTAGCTATTTCCAAAGGCTTATATGTATGTGCATGTTTTATTTATAATTGATATACATGTGTATCTGTCTGTCATGTATAATTGGTGTACATTCGTGCTTTACATATAATTGATATATATGTGCACATGATTTATATATAACTGACATATACGTGTGTGTGTTTTTAAAAATATATAATTCTTATATATGATATATAAAAACCTATTTCTACTTTCTTGAAATTCTTAATTTTTTTTCTCATTATCCCTTCTCCTGTAAATATGATGGATGGTACTTATCTTTGAGGAGTTTTATCCAGAAAGCAGTGTCTACTTGAAACTTTCTGTGTTTGTTAGTTTTCCAGCAGTATTTCTTTTTTTTTTCTTTTTTTTTTTTTTTTTTTTTT
>PVIH01020245.1:10404-33167 GCA_004025045.1 Sigmodon hispidus | reverse complement strand
GTGTGAACTAGAGACAGGCGTGATAACAGTGTGAACCAGAGATTGGTGTGATGACAGTGTGAACCAGAGACAGGTGTGATAACAGTGTGAACCAGAGATTGGTATGATAACAGTGTGAACCAGAGACAGGCATGATAACAGTGGGAACCAGAGATTGGTGTGATGACAGTGTGAACTAGAGACAGGCGTGATAACAGTGGGAATCAGAGATTGGTGTGATGACAGTGTGAACTAGAGACAGGCTTGATAACAGTGTTGATAACAGTATTAAGTATGTAACTGCAGGGAGAAAAGAATAAAAGAGCTAGTTACTGCAGCCAACTTTTTGTACTAATTTAGATTTTTAGACCTGAGCAAAGGCATCATGGTAACAAAGAAGACAGTTAATAGCCTGGTCAAATTCTGCACTGTTCTCCAGCATCATGCCAATTCTAGATTTCATTATCAAGTATCAACACATTTCTACTACTATGTATTAGGATTTTGACTTAGTTAATTTTCTATTACTGTTTAAAGCACCATAAGGCATTTAATTTGGGGCTTATATTTGACCACTGTGGTGGGAGCATGGTGGCCGGCTTGGCTAGCATGGCACTGGAGCAGCAACTGAGAGCTCACATCATTATCTGCAAGTAAGAGGCAGAGAGAGCTGTCTGGGAACCATGTGGGCTCTGTAGAGCTTCAAAGCCTAACACCATGATAAACCTTTTCCAACAAGACCACACCTCCTAATCCTTTCCAAACAGTTCTAGCAACTGGTGATTAAATAGTCAAATATTCAAAACTCACTAGTAATATTAAGCAGTATTGCTAGTTCTCAAGAAAAATAAAATTATAGGGCTGCTAATAAAAACCACAAAACTCCAAAACAAAGCAAAAATCATTTTAGATTAGTTTTGATATTAAAAATTTTCACCATAATTGCACAATTCCTCATATGTCTCCATTCCAGTTATCAAGTTTAAAATATTCTTACCATTTTTATGAAAACAGGAAAGCACAAAGAAACTTAAAAGCTACCATATTTAAGTACACTTTTTCACCCTTTACTTTCTTTTCCTAAAGGTATTTCCCTTGATTTTTCCCTTTGTATATAGACCCAGGGACTAAGGAGGTCAGAGCAGATTGTTTCCTAGGAAAGGCAGAGGAGGCTGTCTCCACACTTCAGTGTTGGGTTACAAATGCATATGGTGCCTGCTATACATCTTACCCACTGCCTCTCAACTGAAGATTTCTAATAGGAAACCAGACATTCTTGCTTCTCTCCTTTCACAGCTCAAAAACTCAGGAACGAGGAAAAAGTAAAGCATGCTTAATTCCCAAACTCCTAGCAAAATATAACCAACTATTCTAATTTTTTTCAAAGTTAAAGCCTTTTATATACACTTATAGAATATTATTTTAAGATGTGTCACATTTGTTTATGCTTAGAACATTTGTCTAATGATGCAAGGATGTGTTGCATTTTTATGTTGTATTTGTTTAACTCTATAAAGCTGTGTTACTCTGCCTGTCTAAATAACCTGATAGTCTAATAAAGAGATCAGTGTCCAATAGCACAGCAGGAGGAAAGAGGCAGAGAGAATAAACAGAAGGAGAAATCTGGGAGGAGACCGAGGAATGAAAGAGAGGAGGAGGAGGATGTTAGAGGCCAGCCCCCCAGCTACACAGCCAGCCAGAGTAAGAAGGAAAGAAAGGTATGCAGAAACAGAGAAAGGTAAAAGTCCAGTAAACAAACAAACAATAAACGGGATAATTTAAAGTTCAGAAAAGGTGACAAGAAAAAAGTCAAGCTAAGCTAGGTATTTAAAATTAAGAATAAGCCTCTGTGTGTAATATATTTGGAAGCTAGGTGGTGGACCTCCCAAAGAGTAAAGATAACTAACAACAATCACTAACTCAAGGTGACTGGCCAGTGAAGACCCATAGTCAAAGCTTCTTGTCATACTCAAATGGAAAGCTCCTATGCCATCCACTACATAAATAAAACCTGGAGAAAGGTGTGACAAAATTAGCAGTGAGATCCTAAATCACTTGTTATTATATCTCCCTGCTATTTTTCATTTTTATTTTAATGGATTTCTACAGTTTCTGCAACCAGAGATTGATTCAGTAATTAAAAGTATCTACTTTTTTGAGGACTGGAGTTTGAATGCTAGCATCCACCCACGTAAGGAGCCAGGGTGAGTGCCACACATACCTGTAACTCAGTAATGAGGAGGGTGGCTGGGCCTCCTCACTGCCAGCCTAGCAGAAAAATACAAGCTCCAGGTTCCATGAGAGACTCAAAAGAGTAAGTGACAGAGCAGGATACTAGCAGCCTCCTCAATCCTGTGTGCACTGCCCACCCAACATGTGCACCAATATATGCAACACACACACACACACACACACACACACACAAACTTTTAAGTTGTATTAGCTTCAAAAAGCCTTATCCACGTTTCTGAAGTATTGGCTTGTCTCAAAAAATTCTAAATAGAAAAATGTTAAAAGACATATGCATGTGTGTGCACACAAAATGCTCACTCACCAGATGCCTGAGCTCTTTCAGATCTCGACAGACAGTGTAGAAAACTCCAAGGAGAATATTAATGTAGGCAGCATAAAAATCAGCTGAATACTCTGGAGGATGATCATGGGACAGGATCTTTTGAAGGTTCCCTGTTCATAGAACACAAACTAAGTTGAACGATCAGCACAGAAACATAACTATTAACTTTATGTTATCTTATGTTACAAAAAAAACCCATTTAGGTCCAACAATAATTAAGGAAAATAAGTGGCTACCAGTAAGGAAAGTGTAATTCTGTAATAGAATACTTTATATTTCTTTTTCTTCGTGGCGTAAAACTTCTTAAATGATGGATTAAGTCCCTCCCAAACATACCTGAGCTTACATTAATGAGGTGACCTGCCTGGGGCCTCAGGACGGCTCACAAGTAAGAACTAGTTGCTAGAGTTCCTACTTCTTGACCTTCAGGGAAAAGAGAAAGACTGAAGGCCAAGTTCATCCCAGTAGACAATGATTTAGTCACCTGTACTGATGTAAAAGAAGTTCCATGAATTCCCTAGATGATTGGAGTTCAGATACAGCACAGACTGGAAGTGAATGCTCATTCTGGAAACATACCTCAACTGTGTCTGCAGGGGCCTCCCTAAACTTCAGTTCTGTATCTCTTCACCAACTTTTCAGATCTGTTCTTTTTTAATCTTTTACAGTGACCTGACATTGTAAGTACAGTAGTAAGAAGGAAAGCATGGAGCTGTATTGAGTTCTGTGAGACCCACAAGCAAACTGTTAAACCGAAAGAAAGGATCATGGGAGCCCAATTTACAGTAAGCTTTCCGAAGTCAGTTCTGCACTTGGAGCAGACATCTGCAGGAGAGGCAGCTCTGTGGAACAGAGACTGTAACCTGGAAGAAAGTTTCAATGGAATTGGCAAACAACTGTCAAACCTTAGTAAGCAATTAAACAGTTGGTTGTTGGTTTTTTTTGAGGGGGAGTGGGGAGCACAACATTTATTACCAGAAGTGTTTTTGGTAAAAATAAACAAGAAAGGGTAAATATAAGTGAAGGTAAAAATCCACAAATGTTCTAAGAATAGTTGTGACAACAAATATAAACAATGACACTCAGAGAGAGAAGCCAGAGACTCCTACTAATGGCAAAAGAAAAGCAGAGAAGAAACACTGGCTTTAATTTATGTTTTTGTCTGTTAAGAATTATCAACTAAAACTCCCAACAATCTAGGAAATGCTTTTCAATAGCTTAAAAAAAATCATTAAACATGCTTTTTACAATCATCACCACCTAATCTCAACTGTCCTTTCTCATTACTCCTTTTGTGAGACGTCTTTTGAAAATAACAGAGAAGCTTCTTTCATAATTCAAACTCTTCATATATTATATGTTTAAGGTCTTAACAGAAAATACAGTCAGTAGAGCATGGTGGTGCACACCTATAATTCTAGCACTTGGGATGCAGAAGTAGGCAGGTATCAGAGTTTGAAATCCGCTAGGTCTACAAAGTGAGTTCTAGAACAGCCAGAGCTACATAGTGAAACTCTGTCTCAAAAATACCAAATGAATAAATAAAAATAATGAGAAATGAATATTTGTTATTCCTATTTCCTAGCCATACTACATGAAGCAGTAATTCATTGCACACTGTAGTATCCTCTGACTTCACAGTGCAATCTGATCCTCAGACAGTTTAGTTAAGAACTCATAGATGATAATGAGAACCTTAAGCCTACTCTCCAAATTTCAAGTCTAAGGCACAATTTCAGGTATAAACTCAACTAGGATTTTCAGATTATGTCGATGTCTTTTCATTTAGATTTTCATTAACTGAATATTTCAACCATGCCACTTACCACCAGATTTCAATTAACTACCCTCTCATCTGTGACATCATTTAGATGTCTACAGGATCAAATAATGGACTAACAATGTAGAAAACAATGTAAACTCAGCAAAAGTTAAATAGTTGTATCAAGGGTCTATTTCAAACATAGCAGATAACAAGGAGAAAGCACTATCAAAGTCTACCCCTTCCATAACCCTTGGTTTCACATAATACAGTTTATTAGTTATTAGTTGTTCCAATAAACCCATTTCAGCCACAAGGAACACCCCAAGAATCTCTCAGTGAACTGCTATAAAAACAATGCAACTGCTTAAGTAGAGACTACAAACAAAATGAATAAGGTCTACTGTATTCAAGTCATTCAAGTCATGGCTAATCTAATAGCATAGGAGTAATCCAAAAAAAAAAAAAAAAAAAAAAAAAAAAAAAAAAAAAAAAAAAAAAAAAAAAAAAAAAACCAACAAAACTCACTCCTAATAAATGGTAGACTACCAGGTAGCAAACAAAGGGGGAAAAAAACCTTTTGATTGGTCTGAGTGTCCTACAATCTTGCTTTTAGGGCATTATCTACCCTCAGAAAGAAAAGCTGCTAATCTAACAGAGAAAGAACTTTTCTGTAATGAACAGCTAACAGTGGATGGAAATAACCAAACTTCAAACAGGCATAAAAGACTGTGGTACCCAAACAAGGAAAACAGGCGGGTCCTACCATCAACTCTCTTTCTCTCTTTCACTCCCTTTCTGTGTAGGCCTGGCAGCCCTGAAACTCTCTATGTAAAACAGGCTGGCCTTGAATACATGGACATCCTCCTGGTAGAGTCCCAAAGGAGCTCACTGATCTTACTGAGCTGAGGAGAAAGAGAATGGGGTAGAATTAAGACAACCTGAATTTGCAGGCAGTGTGTCCAAGGGCATAAAGTTATGCCAAAAACAGGACAGAACCTGCCAAGGGTCTTAGTTCACACACATCTGTGTGCGCACAGAGTGAATGCGGTCAAATGAGAACAAGTAGGGATCAGAAGGAAGGGCAGAAACAACTACTGAGAACTGAAGATCAGACAATTCCCAGCTGCTCACGTGGGCTTATTAATTTGTTACTTTTTAGTCAAAATGCAGAGGCCATCATGGGGCACTGAGTAGAGATTTCAAAGGGTACAAAGTCTTTGGGGGAAAAAGCTAAAATTAACCAAGGAAAAAAGGCTATTTTAGATCCTTTATGGTAAAAAATATAAAACATAGCCTCAAAATGTTCAAATCACAATGTCTGTAGTTCAGTAAAATAAAGAGATAAATAAGTTTTTTTAAAAAAGGTAGATAAATGAAGAAGCCAGAAGAAAACCAAAATGAGAGGTAATGAGTTAGATTATTACACATATGTACCTATGCTCAACAATATAAAGAAAAAACACAAAGATCTCTATGATGAAAAAAAATCCAAAGGATGGCAAGATTAACTTCAAAAAAAAAAAAAAAAAAGATGGTGAATTTAAAGACAGAGAAATAAAAACTATGTCCCCTCCTCCCCCCCAAAAAAAGGGAGAGAAAAAAATTTAAGTTTAAATGAACTCCAATGGGACAATATCAAGTGACATAAAATAAATAATACAGTCTTGGAGAAAGTAAAAGTTGTACATGGAGACAAAGCCTATGAAGAAATACTGACTAGAAGTTTTGCTTAGATCAGTGGTTCTCAACATGAGGGTCATGGCCCTTTGGGGCTGAATGACTCTTTCTTGGGGGGTCACTTAAGATCATCAGAAAATACATATACTCACATTATAATTCATAATAGTAGCAAAATTATAGTTATGAAGTAACAACAAAAATAATTTTATGGTTGGGGTCACTACAACATAAGAAATTGTATTAAAGGTCACAGCATCAGGAAGGTAGAGAACACTCTCTTAGATGAAACTATATACTTATAGTTCTAGAATAACAAACATATTAGAATATATAATAAAAACTATTTTCTTTCTTATATTTCTGTTTCAATAACACTAAAAGATATAAATGTCTAATAAACAGCACCAAGGGGCTTATAGTGAGAAAGAAAAACACAGAACACAGGTGGACACACAGCTTGTAGAGTAGGAAATTTTAAGCCACTGACTTTTTCAGACTACTATCAGAGCAGGATACCTGTACGACAGCAGCCAAACTGAATCTAACCCAGCACACGTCACAATCTCTTCTGAGGAAGAACAAACAAAAGCTCATAGCTAAAAGACAGTAGCTTCTGCATGTAATAAACACTTCCAGATTGGACCCTTTGAAATCAAAACCATATTCCTAAAAATGACACATCTATCAAGCTAACAAGACAGGTACCATCAGACACTAATCCCTTGTCCTGATTCCAGCTGCACACAATTTATTTTACCAATTAATGTTTCAGTTTTGAATAAAAAATTTATGATTATAGGGCTTATGTTTAGCTTAAAAAGATCTTAAAGTTTAATAAATAGATGTAATAAATAGATGGCTCCATTTAGCATATAGTTAAAAGGTCTATTTTCTCACACTACAAAATTAGAAAGATTGCTATACTTAATTTTTCTGAAATTTCACCTATGCTGTTTTATATAAAAAAAGCTCAAGATTCTACAATTATATCATACTTTTACCCTCATAATGTGAAAAAACTTTTCAGTATTTGAAACAAAAGGAGCACAAAAAACTCACTTCAGCAGTGACATAGATCCAAAGCAATTGTTTGCTGAAATCCTTTGATTAAACCTCTCCTTTCTATTCTTTCCTTACTTTGTGATCTGTATGGATGAGAGGCTATTAAGGTTTTAATCTATTCTGCGTTCCTTTAAATAAAAAATAGTTAATAGGCTAAAGCAGGAGGTGTTCTTTGGCTTCTGTTCCTGTGAAAACTCTTGGCAATGGGTGTTTATAGCTCATTAGCTGAGAGGGACAGTGTCAGTAAGGCAGGATTCATGGGATGCTACTTTCTCACAGCCTGCCAGAGCACCTTATGCCTCACAGCTATACTCTCTGAATCAGTGGTGTCATCTTTGTATAGTCACAGCTCAAAATTCATTAATTTACAATACAAAAGTGCTGTGTTCTGTCAAAGAGAAAAATAATTAGAACCTATAAAATTTAAGATATAATTTAAATATAAACGGCAAGGAAATAAACAAAAGAACTAGCAGTTTGCACAGTGAGAGTTACAGCAACAACAATAAAATTTGTAGGCCCAAGATAAATGGAACTTACCACATATATAATAAAGATTTCCCTACATTTCTAACAAGTGTTACCAATCTAGTATGATTCTTAACTTGTGTGGATGTTATGATCACAGTATACATACACATTGATGAATTAAAGCTGATGAAAGTATATCATTAGGAAACACATGAGACCTGCTCATTTAATGATTATGAGAATAGTCCCTTCATAGTTTCAAAATAAAATTTCTGTAAATGCAGAAATACAAGCATTTGAGACTGGCAACAAACCTAAATAGCTGAAGATCCAAAGTATTTCAGTCGAAATATGGTATAGTTTAACATTTTAAACAAAAAACAAGGATTATGTGTTCAAACAATTAAAACTTACCTATGCTATAATCAGGGAAATGTAAGACAAATGGTTCAAAGCATCCAGTATTTGGACGAAACTTTTCCCAAATAATCTCACTGAGAAAGATAACAGTCACATTTCTGTCAGTCTGCAAAGGAAAAGGAAGGAAAGTAACTTAGTATTTAAGAATCTGAGGGCAGTAATTACCTTTGGATATAAAACTAAATTTCAGCAAGGCTTAACATATGCTACAAATTATTTGCATATTAATAAACCATATTTAGAAAACCTAATCAGAGAGCTCAACCATTTGCAAATTTCCATATATAACTGCTTGGAATTTCCACAAAACTGTAGGTTAATCAACATTTCAGTTATTCACAAACACTAGGGCATTCACGCAAGAACTTATTTTGTAAATACTAAGAAACACATCTGCTAGGAAAAAAAAAAATCAAGACAAAATTCTGTGAAAAAATTTTTAAAATTTTAATAGGCTTTAGCTCAATCAACAAAGAAAATTTAGAATTTCTAACCATTAAAATAGTCACAACTCAGAGAAAAGGAAACATGGAGTTGGATAAAGTAGATCTGCCATATTGTATAGCTTCATATTATTAAGAAATATTAAAGTTTCCAAATTACTGAGAAACACTATGGCTACTATACAGTAAAAATACAAGTAACTTATGACTAATAATATCCGCCTAAATCATCAATGCTAAGTAAGAAAAGTATCATTTGAAATACATTTAAAAATTACATTTAGTATACCAAAAGGATTAATAAAACCTGAACATGTCCATTCTCCTTTAACAGACTGGTCATAAATGCCTGTGCACATTCATCTTCACATGCCTTAATTTTCCATACAGGTTTTCATTTCCCATATTCTTTTTGGCTAACAATGCAGATGTGCTATCTGTTCTTGTCTATAGGCATTCTTAGGACCCAATCTCATAAATAAATTGCATTACATTTTGGAAATAATTTACTATTTGATTCCTAGCAAGTGTGTTTCATGCACAGTTTTGCTATACTTAGAAAAGTAATTTCTTTGATTAACAAAAACAATTGAACTTAATAATTCCACAAGAAAACTAATCATCTTTGTAAAAGAAAGGAAGATGTTGGGGGCTAAGAGGTCCTTACTCTCACAGAGAAGCACTAATAGAACCAAGAATGTCAATCACACAGGGTGGCTCCTCAATGGAGAAGATAAAATCAAGTACCTGCATTCCACCCAGAAAGCCCAGAGCTTTTGTTAATGACCTGATGACCTTTTTGGTCGCTGTGGAGGCAGATCTCACCCCTTTCTGCTATAGAGGCGAACCTCACCCAAATTCCCCAGAATGATTATCCTAGAGTCTTTCTTCCTAGACCATTACTCATCCTTAGGGGAGATGTCACATGTTCTTTGTAAACGAGTGTCCATGTAGTAGTGAGACTGTTGTGGGATATTTGTTTACACTGTGTGAAGATGTGTCACTGTGAATGGTTTAAGTGAAGAACTGAATGGCCAACAGCTATAAAGGAGAGGTAGGTGGGATTTTCGAAGAGAGAGACGATGAGGAGGAAGAATCTAGATGTGCAGGAGGATTATGCCAGAGAGATGCCAGTGAGACTGAAGAAGTCAAACATAAGGTACAGAACAGAGGTAACCAAACCATGTGGCAGGACACAGATTAACAAGTTAAAAAAAAAAAAAGAAAAAGAAAAAAGGTTAATTTGAGTTACAGGAACTATTTAGGGAGAAGTCCAAGCTAAAGGCCAAAGTTTCATAATAAATAATATCTCCATGTCTTTATTTGGGGGCTGGCAATCCAAAGATAACGAGACAAGAAAGTTTGCTACATCACACCTTAATCTTTATTGTGCACCAGGGGCTGAACTGCTTGTTGCCTGGAAACCTTTTCCCAAAGTGTACTGTGCTTTAAATATGTTGATAATGAACCGCCTGACATTAGACTCCCTAAAGTCTGATCAAGGAAGAGAAGTCAATTTTCATTCTTATCTCTTCCCAATTCTTCCCTGCTTAAATACCTGCAAGAACTCCCTTAGGAAAAGACTTTATTTCTCAAAAATCCAAGACCAAGTTTCTACCACTGAGCTATATGCCAGTCCCAAAGACTTTTCAAATGCTTTTATCTTAGAAATTCATTAATTTTTTAAAAAAATAATTCTGAGTTAAATAAGTTTATTTAATTTAAAGGCTAAAAAGTATCCTCTACTCACTTTCCTGAATATAAAGCTCTTGCAAAATCATTAGATTTATTTTTATTTATTTAATGTGTTCAGATGTGCAGACCTAATTGAGCACCACAGTGTGTGGAGGCCTAAGTACAAATTGTGGGAGTTGGATCTCTTTGATCATGTAGGTTCCAAGTAATGAATGTGGATCATCAGACTTGGTGGCAAGTACTCTTAAGACTGAGCCATCCTAACAGTTCAAAAAAGCATTTTATAAAAACAGTTAAACATATATCAAGAAATTGAAAGAAAAAAAAAAAGATCAATGATTTGAAATTGGCATTTTCAACTATTCACCTTAAAATACTTTCAGTATACAATGTTTTTCAAAATTTTTTTTTGATTTATTTATTTATTATGCATACAGTTTTACAGAAGAGGGTGCCAGACCTCATCATAGATGGTTGTGAGCCACCATGTGGTTTTGCTGGGAATTGAACTCAGGACCTCTGGAAGAACAGTCAGTGCTCTTAACCTCTGAGCCATCTCTCCAGCCCCGTTTTACAAAATTTAAATTTCCTTTAATTCAATGTAAAAACAGAAAATGTTTTTATTAAGTTCCTCTGAAATGAAATATAATTCACAATCAAGTATCTTCTCTAACAGAGATTACAATAAACCTTAAATTTCGTCTAGTTTCTGTAAAACTAAAACAAAAGTGGAAGTCCTAATGACTGTCAAGTTACCTCAATACCATTCCTAGGTATATGGAGAAAAACAGGAAGGGTAAGAATAAAAGTCTAGGTAGCCAAGTATGAGAAGCAGTAAGTGAAGCTATGCAAAAACCCCACAAACACTAACAAAAACAAAAACAGAACAAACAAAAACAGAAAAGGGGACTAAAAATAGACAGGTACCTTGGAGGAGTAGTAAATACCAACAAGAATTAACCACAGACCCCAAGCTCTCCTGATGTGGGATATTTTTCTGTACACTGTGAGTATGTGCTGTTTCCATTAGTTAGTATAGAAGCTGCTTTTTAGCCTATGGTAAGACAGCTTACAGCCAGGTGGGAAATCCAAGCAGATAGAGAGCGAGAAGAAAGGTGGGGTCAGGGCAGAAGCTGCTGGGGGAGTAAGATGTAATAGAACATGGATAAGCCACGAGCCATGAGGCAAAACATTAATAGAAATAGGTTGAGTTAAGATGCAAGAGCCTAAGCCATAAACAAAACAGTCTGTAATTAAAATAAGCCTGAGTGTTTAATTGGAACCAAGTGACTGCAGGACAAAGGAAAACTTGCAGCTACACCCTCTACCCCTAATTCTTACTAAATGTGAACCATTAGAATCCACCTTTGTGATACAATGATTTCAGTGGCACTTGGGAAGTGCATTAAACTTTTAGCACTGTAACTGCTTGAATCAGAAATATCCCCAATAGGCTCGTGTGTGTGAGCCATTAGTCCCCAGCTGTTTTCCTTTAGGAGCAGAGTCTTTCTGGAAGAAGGAAGGAAGTACGTCACTGGGGCAAGCTTTAAGGTCCCTCTACCTGTTTCTTCCTTTTTCTCTCCCCTCCTTCCTATAGGGATGAAATATAATTAGCATCTTCCTAACTGCTAGCCTTCCCCATGAGGGACAGGATTCTTTCTGGAACTGCACAGCAAAACAAACCCATTCTCCCCAAGGTGACTGTTCTGTTGCTATGACAGAACAGTAACTAATGTGAGCAGTTTCTCACATTTGGATACTACAATTAACTTTCAAAGGGGAAGATCCTACCTTGGTTCTCAGTGCAATGTTACTTAACACTAACACAAATGAACATACAGTTAGAAAGTATAACCTATGTTCACACCACTGAAAAATCATAAAACCAAAATAAACATAAAAATTAACAAAATTTATATTACTCTTAATGAAGAGAACAACGGGTACTATTCTGCTTAGCCAGATTTTTGCTCTTTCTGAGTAAGCCCTAACACGATACGTCTAATTATCCTGAACCCAGCCTTCCTGTATAGATACTGGTGAGGACTGAATTCTCTCATCAATTTTCTTTCTTCAAATTATTGTATTTTTCCCCATGATAATTACTCTTTTATCTGATAATATGCATGTTAAATCTTTCCTCCTATTTTTCACACTAGGCCATGACAACTGTAGTTGATTTCAAACAGTTCAGTGGAATCACAATAGTAGAGTGAAGAGTTACATGCTGACACTGAATGGCTAGCAGACAGCAATCCAGATTATCAGAATAACTATAGCATAGCTTTTGTAGACTGAAAAAAAAAATATTTAAGAATTACTGTAGAATTCAATGATTAGCCCTCTCCCATTAATGACTAAACACTTATAATTCTTTAACAGAGAGCAAATTACTTTATAATTGAAAGCTAAAATAATTTACTATGCCTATCAAATCATATATTAATATTACTATAGGAAAAGACTCAACTTCAATGATGACAAAGAAATATTACAGCATATTGGGTAGGGAACATATCTTCTAATCTACTGGGGGAAAATCATTCTCATATATTTACTTACCAATTCTTGCAACCTAAGAAACCCAGGCAAAAGGTTTGCTTCCATATCTCTTAGATATTCAGCTTTATCTAGAACCTTTAAAAAAAAAAGACATCCATATAAAAATCAATTCATAAGGTATTTTATAAAGCATGACACTGTAAGATTTTTAAACTTTTCATGCTACAAAGAAAAAAATGTAACTTTTAAGAGTAAATTTAAATTTACTTTCAAAAGGCTATTTACACTGTAAAAAGATATTTCAAACAGATTAAAATAAAAATTATTAACATATTTTAATCCAAATATCCAAGGAGAAAACACATCACTGCTACATTTAAATGACTGCTTTCTAATTGTATTACCCAAAAAAACATGGTGAAGTATTCTGTGGTACTGGGATGATGCAGCTTGCCACCCATATCATTCTAGCTTTAAAGGCAAATGTTCTTCAACTTCTGACTGATTTCTTGCAGCTTTTACAGTCTGGTCTTGTCCATCTGCATACTGCAGGAGAACATCTCTAATCTACTGACATTTAGGATTAGAGTCAGTTTCTACCCAAATAATCAGGGTGAATCTCTCCAGCTTAAGATCCTTCACTTAACTTCACATGTGAAGAGCCTTTTTCCAAGGTCAGAGTTAGAAATTTGTCTTCTTGGGGCTATTACTTGCCTACTGCAGTGCAGTAGTAAAGGATATTCTCAAGGTAACCAATAAGTTGGAGTTTTGTAATTTTAACTATTTATCTAATATTCACTTAACTCATTAAAATGTTTAAAGTTAATTCTTTTAGAACTTCACACATGTATGCAATTTATTTTAACCACGGGCACCCCACTCTTCTCAGATTCCTCCTGGATTGCCATCTACCCAGATCCTGCTTCCAACTTCATGACTTTTTTTCCTTGTTCTTTTTAAATACCCCGAATCCAGTGAGTGCTGCCTTTGTTCCTGAGTGTGTGGTCCTCCACTGAAGCATGGGCAAACCTAGCAGGGGCCACAGCTCTCAAGAAAACTAACTCTTCTTTCCTCAGCAGTCACCAACTGCCAACAGCTCAATTAGGGACAGGGACCTTGTCAGCTCCTCCCTCAAACATGGAATGATGACTGGCTTGATCTTGTGCAGACAACCACAGCTGCTGTTAGTTAGTTCATGATTTCAACGACAGGTATACTCCAGAAGACACTGTTTTGTCCCTGCCCTTTGCAATCTCTAGCTCTTATATTTCTGCCCTTTCTTCCACTGTTCTCTGAGGTAGGCATGGAGGTATTAATATAGATGTCCTATTTATGGCTGAGCATTCCATAGTCACTTAGTACTTTGGGCCAATGGTAAGTCTCTATATTCATAAACATCTACTGGGGAAAAGATGCTGTTCTAATGAAGTCCTAAATACACTGATCTGTGGCTAGAAAGATAAGTATTATAGAAGGCAGTTTGACATTGTGTCCACTTAGCAAAGGAACAACACTAGGCTCTCCCTTTGGGCATAAGACTTCTCCAGGCACAGGTTCTTACCAATCTTACAGTATTGTTTCCTGCTGAGGAAAAGGCCTTAAGTCTAATCATATAGTAACTGGATAAATAGTTAAGGCACTACTGCACCAATGGCCATATCTTGCCAGGCTACTTGTTACTGGTGCTCACAGGGTTTACATCTAGGTAAGATCAGCTCCTGATACTATGAAAGGGCAGAGGGGCAAGCTTCCAAGTTAGTACCAGCTTCCTTTAACTAATTTTTAAATAGTCAAATTGTCTTATATTTGGGCAGTATGATCCTCTTCAAATTGGAACCCATGTTTTTCATAACAAGCCTAGGAGTCATTGATCTAGAACACTAACTCAAAAAAATTGGTCCACTTTAATAAAAACTACAAGCAGAAACAGCAATTTAAGAATCTATTCTTTTAATCTGATGATTAACTGTAATAATTAATGGTTTTATCTGATTAATGATCTTTCTTCAAAAGCTATTATGAGATAACTATGATTCAAAAGGAAAAATGAGATGTAAATATTTTAATGATTTTTTAATAAGGTATTCTAGTAGATTCTCAATTTGAAAGCCACAATAATAAAAGAAATTAATAAACAGAAAAATTCTTAGCCAACTTTCTACATTATTCTCTAAGTAGTAAAGCTTACAAATTTACTTAGCCAATAACAAATGCTTCTTGGGCACTTACCTCAGTGTGTGGGCTGTGAAAAATGAGTATCCTCTTAACCTCACCCTAGATCTCTCTCCTTCCTAATCTCACTAGTCCTGCAAATTCTACATTTGCTAAAGGCAGCCATATATTCTGGGACCAATCCTCATCGTTTATCAGTTTCATCTTGTAATCACCCTTCTCTATGACAACTTCTATATATTTAGATTACTTCAACTTCTACAGAGATGGTCCTCTGTGGATATGCAAGACATTCAGGTCTTACATTATGAAACTGTTTTCATAATACTAAAATTGCATTTGCCTTTTTCATCATGTTGTAAAGATTGCATTGCAGGTATATAAGCAACAGTGAGTTAAACTAGAGTCACCTAAGCACACGCCAAAGAAGCAGTGTTAACTCTTAAAGGTCACTGCATTCTTCACTATGCATTTGCACTAAAAACTTAAAAATTGACTTGGGGCTAGAGAGATGACTGAAGTTCCAGGGAATCAAAGGTCTCTTCTGACCTGTGCAGGGTCTAGGCACGCATGTAGTACATGGATGCACATGCAGGCAAAATACCCATATACATAAAATAAAATAAAATTTAAAATTAAAAAGAAAAACTTTCACTTGTCACATGACAAAAAAGATATGTTCTGTCCTAATTTCCTGCTAAGTCAAGAGAAAAAGCAAACAGCTCATGTTAAGAGTGTTTTCTTGTCATCTGGTTTGTGCTTCTGTCTCCTATTTCAGACATGTACTGAAGATGCCACAATGAACGAAAACCAGAGGGTGCAGACCAAAAGAGCCCCAAAAAGTACTCTCTCTAGCCAAGATAATAAGAACTGGAAAGCCTGGAGAGGTGTCTAAGACTCTGCATACTCTAAGTATACATAGCGCATCACTGACTTCTCAGTCGTCATATTTGTTCTTTCTCATATCATTCTCTGAATACTGGACTGTTCACACAAATACACGGAATGCCACAGGCCTCAGGTCCAAGACACATCTGCATTATAGCTGACTGTACTGGCAACCTAATCTAGTCTCATGCTTTACATAGTGCCTGTATGTTAACCACGTGAAAATAAATATCCACGTTGAACCACAAAACCAAAACCAACCACAAAACTAAAACCAGCCTGCCTCCATTAAGTTGTTGCTTGTTAGGTACGTAATCCCAACAATGAGAAAATTAACTAATAATCCTACTCATTCTTTTTGTCTGTCTTAAATCTTATCACCTTATGAAGTTGTACCAGATCACTTACACAGGACTTTGCATGCCATGGATGCCACTGCATGTGGTAGTCTGCATATAGTCATATGTGAATATGTGTTATAATTCTTCTGTTAAGCAAAGCCCCCTTTTGAGAGCAGTTCAACACAGTTTTGTATCATTAAAAAAAAAACCTTCCACAGCCCTCTATATAAAATAAGACTCAAAATAAATATATGGAAGTGGACCTACTGTACAATCAGTTTTCAAACTGAAGATGACATAATCATGTTAAATTACTTACAACATATACAGTCTGATCCTTGAGATTTTCAGTATTGGTCACTTGCTTAAACAATCGGACAAAGTCATTAAATGTTTCACAAGTTATTTCTGTAGGATGTCCTGCCTCTGAAGAATTAAGATGATTCAACTTGTTTAGAATTTGTTCCAAAAGTAGTCTCATAGTAAAGCATTCAACACAGTTCAGAAAGACATGTGGGAGCTGAGAACAAAAGCAAAACAGAGTAAATAAAAACATACACAGTAAAGTTTCTGCTGGACAGTTTCTACTGACCTCTGTGAATCTACACCCTGCTGCTCTCCCACCCACCCTGTGCTCCAAGAACCTGGCCAATATAAACTACACCCTGAGGCCCTGGCTAGAGACGTCAACAGGCCAGAGCTCCAAGTGGACACACTGTTGTGTCTTGCTGAGGTCTGGCAACAGTGACTCTCTAAGGACCCTTGAGGTCCCAGGTGATAAAGGCCATGACAATTACTGTTGCTTCTTGATTCCCTTAAAGCCTTGTACCTTTGTAAACAGTCCCTTCCTTACACTCACTTCTGTGACTTGAGTTTGTCCTGTTTTCCTCTGGGACCCAAAGTAAACTTGTATTTTCCTCTTTAAGTATTATAAAGAAACCAAATACTTTTAAATGTTAAAATTCCTAGTGAGAATTTATTTACTAGTGGATTACATTTATTTACTAGAGAGGTGCCATCAATATTTCCTTAGGTAGTGCACTCATGTCTCTAAGTATAAGACATGTTAAGAATAAGTATCTTATTTACTTTTACACTATTCTTGACTCAAATAACAGCATTTTTTCTAAGCACATATTTGGGTATCTATAACAGATTAAGTCATTGCAAAAATAACAAAATGTTAAAAACATTAATACAAACCTTAAATATAAAACTTCCTTACTGGATTCTCAAGCTTTTATTCAAAATGTATTTTCTGTATGCTTCATACACAAGCTTTCAAACACAAATTGGTGACCTAAGACCTTGTATATTCAGATTCTGAAGTAAGATACAAAACTCAGATATCTCTGTGTTTAAAATGCCAGTTGATCTTTGGGATCAAAGACTAATATCTACAACTTAAATGTGCCAAGCATTGTGCTTGAGGGATGACATATATATATGTGTATATATTATATGTATATATATATAATACGTGTGTATGTATATATCTGGTATATACATAGGACATATATATCATACATGTATGATACATATGTGTGTATGTATATATGATATATATGTGTGTGTATATTATGTTTTTTTAAAAAAATCACAGCCAGAAAACATAACACAAAAGAACAAAATTACAGCTGAAAAGACAAAATATTGTGATACAATAAATCTAAAAAGTGTTGAAGCCACAAAACAGGGGCACATTTTAATATAGCATGGATGAAAGGAAGCATTCCCCAGGAAAGAAGTAGAAAAAAAAAATGGCTAAATCAACATTTGTCAATCAACAGGATGTTAGAAGGGGAACAAGTGAATAGAGTAAAGCCATTTCAAGAAGCAGGAGCAACACAAGCCAAGGTCTGAAACACAGCAGGCACTATATTCAAGTCAGCGGGCCACCTTAACATGCATCCCTGGAGCTAAGGTAAAACTGCAGTTAGCGAAACAAAGCTTGTGGCCTGCACATCTGTTTCTCTGTAATCAGTTGCTGAAGATCAAAGCCATGCTCGTTCAAATAGATATCACTTATTGCTGACTTAGAATATAAATAGTTGTATGGTGATGTCTAAAAATAGCATCTAAACTTTAATTACTGCTTATAAAACTATAATGATTTTTTTCATGTGTTAACACTTAGAACAACCCCAAAGCTTGTCACTACTTACCCCAGTTTACTGATAGGAACAACACTATACAGAAATATTAGGAGAAAACAATGGTAAGGGACTGAACTAGCAACGGCCATGAGTAAACACAGAAGTCCTGCCGTTACACAGTGATGTATTTATTGGATTGGCTTAAGGTCAAGAAGAGTTTTTTGGTTTTGATTTTTAAAACAAATTCAGCCAAATCAATTAACGGTGAACATCATTCAGATAGGAAATATGAAAAGAACAGGAAAAAAGCATGTGAAGTTTTATGAGTGTGAAAAAAAATCAGAATTATCAGAATCAATATTACATATAAAAAGTGAAAAAGAAACAATTCATAGTATTAAAAAGTAAGTTTTAATATTTTTTTAAAAGAAGCTATTATGTGCCCAACTACTAGGCAACAAAAGAGAGAAAAAAATTAGCTCAACTTAAACTTTCTAATATGAGGGTTTAAGTTACCTAATAACTAATAGCTTTGATGTTTAATAGCTCAACTTAAACTTTCTAATATCAGGGTTTAAGTTACCTAATAACTAATAGCTTTGAAGTTTATACACATGCCAAGTATTCCAACAAGATTGGGGCAGAAATGCTTTATGCAGCTGATGATACTCTAAAAGGAAAATTGGAATAAGTCATCCAGATGCATTTCCTCTCTAGCAACATGGGAATAAAGATCCATTAACATCAGGCTCAGGGTTATCCTTACCTCTAAAGTTTTCAACAAAGTTTGTGTTACATAGGTCTTCCCACTGGCAGTATGTCCATAAATAAAGATGGATGGAAAGCTGAAATGATGTCTCTAGAAAAGAAAAGACTAGTTTCTGTCTGTACGAAATCAGAAATGAACATTTACCAACTTGTACGAAAGTTTTATCAGTACAGTATAATATTAAATCCAAGTTATTTCTTCAGTTGTGCATACAAGTAAATTCTTAATATTCTGAACATAAAATCCAACTAAAAGCATTTTCCCTAATGAAATTATCTTATTATATATTCTGTAACTGTACTTTTATTATTACATAGGTTTCCACATACAAACTCTTGTATTCTCAATTTTCTAAGAGATTTACAGGAATTTTCAAGGGTAACTTGTCTACTACATTTTTAATCTTTTTCAAAGAATCTAATGTCTTTGTAGGCTACAATTTCATTATATATTTTATTGTTTGAAACTAAATGAAACACAAGAGACATTTTTGAGGTCTTATTCCTAGGAAATCTTAAATACTTCTGAATTATGAATAATCATTTACCTTGAGATAAGTGCATATACTTCATCAAATGAAACACTGATGCAATCTACATATCGATATTGGATACAGGATTATAGTTCAATGGTATATCACTTACTTAGAATGTGCAAGGTCCTAGATCTGATCCTTAGTACCACAAGAAAGTTAAATCAAGAAGCGAACTGTCAAAGATATTATTGGTCTACCCAATTATATCAATATTCCTCATGTGATGAATGTCAATATTTATGAGATAGCCATTAAGTTAAAAACTATAAGATACTGAACAGCACAGACAACAGTTAAGGACAGGTTAGACTCTGAAGGGTTAAAATCTACTGAGGATACAAATTTTAAAAGGAAGCAAAAATGAAGCTTATGACCACTTTCAGCAGTTTTCAAAGCTAGATGAAAATCTGCTTTTCTGGAATCCTACAACGCTTGTGTACATTTACTATTGATGCCTAAATATAATATTCCCTGTCCTAGCAGGCTTCTATCATTGTGATAAATAGCATGACCAAAAGCAACTTGGGGAGGGAAGGGTTTATTTCAGCTACCAGTTATAGTTCATCATGGAGGGAAGACAGGAATCTGGGAATAGGAAATGATGCAAAAGCCATGGATTTCTTTACCAGTCAGACCACCTTCCCCAGTGGGCTGGGCCCTCCCACATCAATCATTAGTCAAGAAAATGCCCTACAGACCTGCCTACAATCTGTTGCAAGCATTTTCTCAATTGACGTTCTCTCTTCCCAGATGACAACAGTAACCAGGGCATTCCCTGCTTATAGTGAGTTTTATACTGTTATCTATAATTAAAATGAACTCTTACACTGTTACTTTTCACCTTTATAAAACTCCCCAACATCTGTAACAAGCCAGAACCTGGTGCCTTCCACAGAGAAGGTGCACACATTTGCTAAACAAATGATCTTCCAAGAAACGAGAGCTAAGTTTTTGTTGTTATTGTTTTGCTTTGGTTTTTTTTTTGGGGGGGTAGTTATTTGCTATAATGGCTCTTTGTATTTTCCACATGCAAACTTCTTTGAAGAAAAACATAATTTGAAGCATGAGCAAGGGTGAAAACCTTTTGACCCACTACTAAATCAGCACTATCCACCATTATTTGCTAAAAGTCTTCCTCTAAGTACTTCTAATTGTAGTAAACTGGGTTTCTGAAACCCAGAGAAGGAATGCACAGAGAATAACCAAGTATGTATTTCAATAATATGGGTTACTCTAATTGAAAGCACTATAACTAGAAAAATAGATGTAGTTGACCTCTACCTTAACTAATGTGACCCCTTGTGGATGGAGCAAGGTACTTTTCCACTAATATTTCATAGGTCACCTTGGACTCACATCCAATACTCAGCTGGAAGAAAGTACATGTTTAAAAGCAAAGTAAGTAATTATTTGTATTTACTCACATTCCAGATAAGATCCAAGGCAATTAATTCTAACAAGTACAATGCAAAAGGCACATGAAAAAAATAGATGATACCTCTGACTATGAAAAAGAATCTTCTAGCTGTGTTCTTTTCAGAGGACTTCTCCCCTCTAAAGCATTTCGTCTGCTAGTCAGGGTGAGAAATCAAGACGAGACCACTCCTGCCTATTATAATTCAGGAAAAGCTGCAAAATTTTAAAGCCTAAAACACAACGTTATCCTAAGTGGTCGTGAAGCCTACCTCCTCTCTATATTTGACTTAATCTATACCTCAGTGCAACGAGTGAACTTGCATTTAATACTCTGCAAACAGACTTCTTACATGAACTCTTCAGTAGCAAGAAGCTATTTGGGGCTCACATAATTCTTAAAGTATGGCCCCAGTAAAAGGACCACTTCCTAGGCAAGGTCCTTTGGGCAGGCCAGCCCTTCCTCTGCAACCCCCTCCAAAATAGACTGAGAAGTTTCCTTGTGTAAGTATGGGACAGGCCTACAGCACCTTCATCTTAACATAAGATGATGGTCTACCGCCTAGCCATTCACACACTATTCCCCCAACAGACCAAGGACCCGTTGGCCTCTGCAATTTAGGAAACAGTCTGACCACAATACCTCTCCAAACAGGGACTGCAAGGTGGACACTTGGGCCTCTCTACAGAGAACCATGCTCTCCACGTGAGGCATTCTGGCAGGCAGTAGCCGAAACTGCCGCGCAGCGACCCGCCAATCTACCTCTCGGCGTGTTGCACGATACCCAACTACCAGCTTTTCTCCCGGAAGCTCAGAGGCTAGGCTGTAGGCGGGGCCAGCGCGATCTAGTGACGTCACGAGTCCACACAACCAGGGCTCCGCTCTAGCCTCCGGAGCACCTATTCTCAGTGGTCGGCTCCCGGCTCCCGCTCCCTCGTCTAAGGGTTCCCTTTCCACCCTGAGCCTGCGAGGTGAAGTGCTCTGGGATGTGTCTGGGGCACCGGTTCTCAGTGGTCGGCTCCCGGCTCCCGCTCCCTCGTCTAAGGGTTCCCTTTCCACCCTGAGCCTGCGAGGTGAAGTGCTCTGGGATGTGTCTGGGGCACCGGTTCTCAGTGGTCGGCTCCCTGCGAATGGTCGGCACTTTGCAGTCCAAGGGTTCCCTTTCCACCCTGAACCTTCGAGGTGAAGTGCTCGAGGTTGTCTCACGACCCACCTTCGGCGGCTTCAGTTCCCGCCTGGACCTAGAGGACTAAGTATTCTTTTAAAAGGAGACTTCCCCCGGACGAGAGAGGAACTCTGAAATTTAATACATTTAGAGTAATTTTTTGTTTTGCAAGTTTGAAACTAAATGTAGAAGTATTAGAGTGTTGGTGAGGCCAATAGGACTAAAAATAACGCTATCTTTAGCATATGTCTTCCTTACAAGTATATGTATTTGTAGGACACCTAGAAGCAAGATGTTAGAAGAGCCTTGAAATGAAGGGAAAGACTGTATAAAAATAAGAAAATTTGTGTTAAAAGACAGAGCTTTGAGGTACTGAAAAAATGGACCCCCCAAAAATCTGGGGACATTGACTCAACTATTTCTGAACCTTGAGAGGTTGAAAGAATTCTTAGAACTGTTCCTTTAAACTTCCTTATGTACAAAATAAGGACAATGTTAGATTATTTATAAGAATAAAAATAACGTACATAGTAGTATCTGCTACACATAGATTTTATAGCCAGGGCAAAAAGACAAAAAAAATAAAATAAATAAAAGACAAAAAAAAAAAAAAAAAAAAAAAAAAAAAAAAAAAAAAAAAAAAAAAAAAAAAAAAAAAAAAAAAAAAAAAAAAAAAAAAAAAAAAAAAAAAAAAAAAAAAAAAAAAAAAAAAAAAAAAAAAAAAAAAAAAAAAAAAAAAAAAAAAAAAAAAAAAAAAAAAAAAAAAAAAAAAAAAAAAAAAAAAAAAAAAA
>PVIH01020245.1:0-10304 GCA_004025045.1 Sigmodon hispidus | reverse complement strand
TATGTATTAGTGAACAATATAGCTGCCTGTGGAAGACATCTAATTGCTTCTCCAAAAGAGACACTAACAAGTTAGCTTACAAGGTTGTTAGGTACCAGACACTGTCTCTAAACAATAACAACAGGTATTGAAGTACTTTGGAATAAGATGAACCAAATGTGTGAGGTCTACACTAAAACTATTTAAAAATTACTAAAAGATTAAAGACATTTTTTTAAAAAAACAGCTGTAATGCATTATGAAAATTGTTTGTTAAAATTAGCCTGGTTTTCCAAAACTGGTAAGGTAAATCCAATAACAGTAATAGAGATTTTGTTGTGGTTTGACTGAAAATTGCCTCGTAGATTCATAGGGAGTGGTACTATTAGGACATGTGACACACATGAGAAAGTGTGTCACTGGGGTTGGACTTTGAGGTTTCAAATGCTCAAGACAGGCTCAGTGTCTCTCTGTTCCTGCTGCTGGCCTATCTGGATGTGGAACTCTCAGCTCCTTTAGCTCCATGCCCACCTACATGCTTTCCGCCTTGGTGATAGTGAACTAAACCTCTAAGCCTGTAAGCCAGCAGCACTAGTTAAATGTTCTGCTTTATAAAAGTTTGCCATGATCACAGTCTTTTCACAGCAATAAAAACCCTAACTAAGACATTGCTTATTTATTTTTTGTAAAAAAAAAAAAAAAAAATGATGTGCTAAAGATTCAGCATCTATTTACTGAAGAAAAGACACTGATCATAATCACATTAAGACATGTTCAGGAACCGTTGATATGCCTTAAATTGTTAACCCTGCAGGTTTGAGAACTCTGTAAAAATGCCTGATAAAGATGGCTCTTGCTTCTCTCAGTTCTGGGAAGGTGGAGTAGGAGAATACCTGAGGTCTCCTGGCCAATCTAGCTGAGTCATGAGCTCCAGATTCAATGAGAGACCCTGTCAGAAAAGGAAGGTAACCATCTGTTGAGGAGGACAACCAGTGTCAAGACCTAGCCTATAGTCACATATAGTCATTGCAAGGCAGCAGGCAGACATATTCCCTTCTTTTGTATTAGATACACAGTCAGAGATAAATGTCATGAGTGTTTTCCCATGGTGTGCCCTGAAACAGTTTGTACTCCAGCCAGTGAAATGTCACACAATGAGGAGATGCTATGACTGTGAAGTCTCACTGTACAGAAGGAAGTGATAGGATCTAAGCTCAGAGCATTGTACATGCATGGCAAGTGCTTTTCTGTTTGTCTTCTCTGTTCCCTGCCTACTGTTTATACCCATTTTAAAGTTTTTTGGTCTTTTCCATACAGTTTATAATGTGCTTGGTTAAAAAAATTCAGTCTTCAGTTTCATTTTTTGTACATTTATTGTAGTACCCTTTTACTGTGCTATAAAAACATTGCTACCTTTTTTTTTTGCTTAAAAAAAACAGTGCTATCAGCAGTGAAAAACTTTCTGTAATCAATCCACTTAAAATATCTAGTTAGTTCATGAGTCTTATTTGCCTAGTTGGTAATTAATACGGATAGTCCAAATTTTAGCTTTTTAAAATATAATTAAATTGTCATGTCATGTCATTTCATCTCATTGAACAGCACAGATTTTGGTAGTTAAATGTCTTGGAATGGATAAAATAAAAACATTAAATGCATTTATATTAGACTTTATGTAACTATTTCTGCAACTTGTTTCTTGTGCAAATCTGAGTTTTTACTTGGTTTATTTCTTTTATGCATAAATATTGGTAGCACATTTTTTGCCTTTCTGCCAAAGACTTTTCCCTATATAAGGCAGAAGTTCATGAAGTGTGGTCCTAACTAGTCTTATAAGTAAAATCAGGAGTCAAATGTTGGGTAATAAAGTGAAAGATCATAGAAGCAAAGGGGCAGCCACCAGTGACTTCTTACCTCTTGGAATCCTCTGGGGCCAAGATCCTGTCTCCACCTGTATTATATTCCTGCCTCCACCTACCAATTGTGCTGGGATTAAAGGTGTGAAACTCCCAAGTGCTTGGATCAAAGGTGTGAGCCACCACCTCCTGGTCTCTATGGTTAACTAGTGACTAGCTCTGTCCTCGGATCTCCAGACAAGCTTTATTTTGCCATATCACCAACAAAATATCACACAACAGTTTCAAGCAAGACTTTTTTCATTTCTCTATTCCAACACTTTCAAATTTTGATTTTTAATGTGTGTGTGATTATGTGTAGGGGATTCACATGTGTGTGCATATGTTTGAGTGCATATGTGTATGAAGATATATATGCATACACATGCACACAAGCTCAAGGGCTTCCACAGAGTGAATCTGTGCTGATCCTATCTGGTTACTCTGTGGGAAATGGGACTTGAGGAACTGACATACCCACACTGGAATCAAATGTAAATCATAGGCTTTCTACTGGCTGTGAGGTTTGTTATGAATACTGAAATACAAGTGAATAAGATGAATAAGAGAAGAAAGTACCCAGATTTAGTCATGCAGCTGTGAGGACTTACATAGGGTTGTGAGAAGGGGGTGGGAGTCTTGGGATGGGGTAGGTAGTGTGGGGAAAAGGGCCAATAGTATTTTACCATGTTAGCAGAGGCTAGGCAGAGGTGGTCTTATGTCAGGCTATGCTGAGTCACTCACACGTGGAGTTTATGGCCAGAGACAGGTCGCCAAACTCTAGGAAGGCTTAGGAATTTACACTGGGCCTCAACCCTGCGACCTCAGAAGGCCTGGACATAGGGGTGTCCCTTTCCCCACCCCTTTCTAGTGTTAACCTGTTCTGTTCCTTTGCTGGGAAGGGGTAATGACATGTCCTTCACAGGCTGGGTTTGTGCTTTTAGGTATGGTAGCTTTTAAGTGGGGTCAGTTTTTCCGAGAGGATGGGGTTTGGAGAGTTATGAATGGTCAGATCAAGCACGGGTGAGCTGGAGATTCCAGCCAAACAGCCATTATGGGTCCTATAGTAGACATGATGCATATTCAGAAAGGTATTCTATCTTTTATGCAGAATGGGTGATTTTTAAATCCTAATTAAGAACCCATGGCACCCCAGATGAGAAATAGGAATCATGGGTAATTTTTACAGTAGCATCTATCATATCTGTCCATCTGGCATGATCAAAATACAATGAGTATATGACCCATTCTTTTAAGCATTAGGTATAGGCAATGTAAGAGAAGTGGTCCTCACTCCTCTAAGTTCTTTACATCCCTAACATCAGCCTCCTTGGATGATATAAATCCCATATTTTGTCTTCATGGTCATTCCATCTCATTTTTTTATCTTAAGCACTGGTTATCAATTACTATACAATACTCTGCCTGGCTGATTTAGAGAGTACTGTTTGTATCATCTTCCTGGTCAAACTTGCAACCACCATTTATAGACTCTCAAACCTCATGACTTATCAACTGTTCTGAGCCAAATACTACTGCCTACTCTCATCTTTCCCCCCTCTCTCTTTGGTATTTCAAGCTGTTTTAACTGCTCAGGGACACACTTTATGGGCACTGTAGCCCTCAGACTGTAATAATATCTTGACTCCAAGCAACCCTTATGTCTGAATGTTCACAATGCCTACCTAGATCCTCCGCTGATGCCTACACTCTGTGTGGTCTGGTACTTGTGCCTTTTTCCTAAAATTAGGAGTAGTGCCTGGCAAGGAATCCTAGCTGGTTTCTATCACAGGGCTTATAGTGGCCCAGCATGACAAATCAGTGGTTCAGGTCTTACCATTTCTTGTGGCCCTGGTAATGACCACTGACGTTGGCCCTGGGGCAGTGGAGTGAGTGTTGTGGAATATTTAACTATGTGAAGATGTGTTACATTTGTTTATGCTGTGGAATATTACTTTAACTGTATAAAAGTATGTTATATTTATTTCTGTTACTTTAAAAAAACATAAAGATGTTTACGCTGCATTTATTTAGTTATGAAAAGATGTGTTGCTATATTAACTTGCCTACCTAAGTCACCTGATTGGTCTAATAAAAAGCCAGTGCTATGCAGGAAAGGGATAGGCTGGGATGGTGGGCAGAGAAAAATAATAGAAGGAGAAATGTAGGTTTGAGAAAAGAAGAAAATAGAAGAGAGAAGAGAACTAGTAACATGCCCAGAGCCAGAAGCCAGGAATCCTTAGAGCCAGACAGACATAGAGATAGCAGGAGAGTAAGATATAAAGAAAGAAAAAATGTAAGGAGAAATGTAGATAAAAAGAAACAGGTTAATTTAAGTTAAAGAGAGAGAACCAGAAATGAGCCTAAGCTAAGCTGAGCATTCATAACTAATATGAAGCCTGTGTGTTGTGAATTGAAAGCTGATTGGTGGCCAAAAGAAAAAAACTTTGTACATTTAAATTTTAATGTAAGGTCCAAATTTCCATACAGGCTGAAAACAACAACAACAAACAAAAAAAACCAAAAACCAAAAAATGGACATGGATCCTTTAAAGGTCTCTGCTGTGCTATGGGCCTTTCAGCATCAGGCATGCCAAGTAAAACTGACTGCTGCAGTTCAAGCACCAGCTTCCTGGAGCTAGAGAGGTTGAATGCAGTCCCTGGTCAAAAGTACCTCTGGATCAGGCTTGTGAGCTTAAAGTTCTGCTCTCACAGGCTTGAGGGGGGGGGCAGAGCCAGCCACTAAAGCTGCCCTGGAGGACCCAGCTGAAGCTTAGCAGTTTAAGATTTTGCTCATGTAGGTAGAAAAGGCTACAAATATGCAGTAAAGACAGATTCAGACATTTTAAAAAAATAACAAAAAAAAACTCTAAACAGGTTACAGTGTGTTTAAAAATTGCATAATCTTAAAGAAAATAAAAAGAGTATTGACAGTCATAGAAAAAATAGTTTATAAATACTGAAAAAGAATAAGCCTTATAGAGTTGGGAAATACACAGGGGTCTGAATCCTGTATGATGTGTTAATTTTGAATTTTTTGAATGCTGATGAGCAAACAATAGCTGCTGAGAGACATAAAATTAATTGTAAGACAGATTGCTGAATTAAGCCATCCTAGATACGTAGGAATATCTTAGCTCTAAAATGAAAGTTTAAAAAAAGTATTGATTTGGGGTAGAGGCTATGCTTTGTTTCTACAGAAGATAAAAGGCTGTTATTTATCTAAGGTTGATAGTGATCAGATTTGATTGGGGAAGATCCCTTGAAAATCTTGACTACAGACTAAAAAAAAGTAAATCTAGGAAAAACTATAAGACAGGTGACTAAAATGTTAACCTAATTAATCTTCATCAATTAAAAAAATCAGAAGTTAAATATTGGGTAAAAACCTAAAAAAACAGAGATCAGGGAGCCACCACTAGTTGCTTTCTATGTCTTCTGTTCCCCCATCCAAAAGGGCCAAGATCCTCTCTTAGCCCAGCCTTACCACTTTCTGTCTCCTCTCTGTCTACAGTCCTCCAAGCCTCTATGGTCAGCTAGTGGCTAGCTCTGCTCTCTGACTCCAAGCAAGCTTTATTTGTTAGAACACAATCAAAATATCACACATTTTCCCCCTTTTTGTCTAAACAAAAAGTGAAGATTTTAACTAATATAGTAAAACTATATGCAATAAGTACAACAACCATACGCAAATACGTACAGGCACAAATTATATTAACAATGTTCAGTCCATTTGTATTTAACAAATTCAGAGAAAATACCCCATTATCTACCCTATCGTAGTGATTCCAAAGTGTTGTATCTAATTTACTTTCTATTTTGTATTACCAGCCCACAACTATATTTTTATGTCTCTCGATCTTATACATTTTACATTTCTTTTGTGAGTTTTTTTTCTAGATTTGTTAACAATGAAAACTATAGCAATCTAGTCTTCAAATCCATCAAAGACCCAAGAAGGATACACTATTACCTTTGTAACAAACAACTTCCAAATCTAAGAAATGACAGCAGCTCATTAAAAAATATAATGTATAGTTAAAATACATCTTTTTGTCAGATGTAAGTAAAATTCTTAAAACAAAACTTTTAAATTGCCTTTGCTTATTTATTGTTTGCATGTACATAAGCATATAATGCACAGCACTTTTGGAGGTCAAAACTCAACTTGTAGGAATCTGACATGCTTGTCAGGTTTGACAGCAAGCTACTTCACCTGCTGAGCCCTCTTGCTGGCCTCACATGATGGTAACATTCTTACATGACAGGCAGCCAAGAGGTGGAAGTTTCTGAGGGCTCCACCCTGCCAGTCACGCAGGTTACCTATTATTCAATAATCCAACACCAGGAAGAGATTTAAAATGAAGAAGAAAACACATATTAAAAGCAACTTAGAAGGTCGAAGTGGCAGATTTATTTAAAGAGGAGGCAAGAACGATGCCCAAGATTATGAGAGGATTAGTGGCCATCACTGAATGAGCAAATGCCAAGCTAATCCTCTAGGGAGGACAGGGTTGGAAGAGTTCAGTTTTCAGCAGGCAGAATTTTAGGGACCAAATGGTAACGCTGCCTTGGCTAAATGATTCTGGAGCTTAGAGAAAGCCATTTAAGCTAAACACAAAGATCTGTGCCATTGACATTTAGATGATCTTTAAATTCACATAGGTTAGCTCACTCAAGGAGAGTGGATGCAAAGAGAAGTTAGAAGGAGACTGGGAATCAATAGGACAGTTAGCCAAACCTGGGAATTCCACTTTGAACTGGGCCGTCTGAAATATGGCGAGTCGTCTGATTTCAGGTGGAGGTAAAAAGCCTGCAAGAGGGCTCAACAGATAAAGCATTTGCCTTCTGATGATCCAAATTCCATCCCCAGAATCATGAGCACACAAACAATTATACAGTTAAAAAAATTAAAACCATCTGACAAATACTTAATAGATTAAGATCAACCAATTTCAGAGCCTGCCATTGTGACATAAATTGTTAGACTGACCACTGGGGACAGGTAGGCAGACCCCTCGTTGTTTCTGAGCTAGAGCAGAGGAATTTTTCAGTGAGGCTGCACATCTGCAATAGCTTTTCAAGAAGGAAAATCCCTCAGCTAACTAAGCAGAGATTGTTGAGGACGGTGCTGAGTTTTTGGGCCTAGCACGAATTCCTAGGCTGTTTTCTGGCTCCCATAACTGTAGCAAAGAGAAAAAAAAAAAAAACCATAAAAAGATTGAGAGACATCTATGGGCAATCTGTAAGTGTTGTTAGACCGTTGAAAATAAGAAACACAAAAGCTAGTTTTTAGAATGACAATCCTGCAATCCCTTTGGAAGGCCAGCAGGAGGAAAAAAATGTCCTGAGAAAGACCTTCACAAAGGTCAAGAAGACCAAAGGTCTGTTCCCTTTGGGATTAGGGTACACTGTTCTGGCCTCCCAAGGAATTGCCTCCTAAGCCAGGACGACGGCAGTAACCCACTGAGTAGTAGTGCTGTTTTGAAAACTAATGCTTCTGGCAGCTGAGGAACGGAACCCTATTTTGTTCAGTTCTGTTTAGGCTCCATAAAGACAAGAGTGCCCTCCTCACTCTCCATCCCTAAGATACTGATTTAGTTTGGAGTCCTTTGGCCACGCTCACCGTGGTTCCTTGATAATGGCTCTAGAATGGCGAGCCAAGTCTAGATGAATTGCAGTCTGAAATGTGAAGGAGTCAGAAACCGGCCATCGACCACTGTGCCCATCAGCAGTTCTTGTCACCTGGGAAAGAGGACTTCAGCTTGCAGGGCTGGGGCAAGGGAGACGACAGCCGCAACTGTGCTTTTCCGTCTCTAGATGTCGCTCTTGGAATCAAAATATCAATTCCTGGACACTCCAAGACAAGGCAGTGGAGGCTCGCCCCAGGGAAGGAGAAAATCCTAAACACAAATGACATCACCCTTTCTTCCTAAATCAGATATGTGACAAGAAAGATTAGCGAGTGGAGATGCAGCGCAGTAATTATCTATAACTCTGGGAGGCTGTCTGTCTCATCTGCCCCAGTTTGGCCTGGAGCTTCCTCCAATTCGAGAGGAAAGGCTGTGACTTTGACTCCAAGAGCACCTGAAGAGTTAAGCTTCTCATTTGAAAACACCTGTAAACAGTCAGCGTGGTAGCATTTCCTGAACACTAAACCGCGATTGTTCACTTCAGGCTCTCCCGATGGAGGGGGAGGTGTCTCCGGTAAGCACGCCCCACAAGGCCTCAGGATGCACAGGTCTCTTGACTTGTATAGAGTCTACCGCTTATTTCTTAATCAGGGCATATGTTGTAGCAGAATTCACTATTACCTATGTCACCACACTGCCTAATACAAACACAAAGGCAGCATCATCTAAGCAGCAAGAACCACCACCACCACCACCACCAAACCAGACACCTAACAGAAGTCACCAATAGGGTATTAGTAGATAGCCTCCTAAGCAATGACTACCAGAAGAAAATACCCGTTAAAATACAGAGAGAAAACGCCCTCTTAGTAGCCAGAAAAAAATCTTCCAAAATGACAGAGAAAACGTTACCTTTGATAAAAGAAATTCGATTTATTTTTCACCAGCAGATCTTTATTTATAGAACCTGTGAAAGTTGTACTTAAGAAAAATATCAGAAGAAATATGTGAAATTGCAAGGGGCCATGTAAATAAAGAAGGGGCGTCATAATGAAGATGTCTGAAAAAATGCTTGTAATAGTAGAAGTGATGTCTAATTTGTGGGGTTTAAAAAAGGACAGAATTAGAACATGGGATACAAATAATATGCAAAGTGGAAGTAGGTAAGCTGTTAGGAATCTAAATAAGTGTTTGAAAGATTGTTTCCCAAAGTGGAATAAAATTAGCAACTTAGAATTGGCTTAGTTAAAAAATATTTCTTGATATAGATAAAGATCTCCCTTTTTTTGATAAATTCCTTTGATAAGGGGAATGTAAATAAGAAAACTTTAGGAATATGTAAGGTGTAAATTGAAAATCCTTTTCATTTGCATTCAGCATTTCGTTGCTGTTCAGTGCTTATAGGCACCATGCACTCAGCATAATAAATCTTTAACTTCAATTTGCTTTCTCACTCAGAAATAGTCATGGATATTGTTCCAGTTAAGTACACATGTATCTAATTTGTTCTGTTTAACAGCTGTACAGTATTTTATTATAAAATAATGAAATATCAATATATTATTGATGATTTTATTATTGTTCCTATTATTTTTAGAATGTTTACTCAAACAAATAATGTTATAATAAATTACCCTTTGTGATTATTCCTACAGGATAGATTCTTAGAAATGTATCAAATAATATACACAATTTAATTTTCATAGGTACAGATGAGTTTTTCTTTAACTCACAGCTTTACAGAAAATATGTATTACCTTCATACTTCGTAACAATGAATGTTAAATATCTCCTGACTCTTTCTTTTCTTTTTTCTTTTTCTTTATTATTAAAAAAGGTCTTTATCTCCATGTATCCCCCTGCTCACTCATCCTTCCCTATTTCCAATCCCTCCCAGTCCACCTTCAGACAGGCTTTCTCTAATCATGATATCCACCTCTTTTTTCTCCCTCTTTGTTGCTCCTCTCACACAACCATCTCCTTCTCTCATGATTTGTTCCCACCTCTCCTTGGTTGGTACCTGTTATCGTCCCAGTTTGCTAATGACATCTTCTCTATTTTCTCTTCCTAGGAGAATCCCTGGATGTCTCACTCAAGTTCCTTCTGATTACAGGCTGTTCAGTGGTTGTGGTTTGCAGCTTGGGTATTCTTTGCTATTTGTCTAAAATCCACTGATGAGTGAGTATATCCATGCCTATATCTCTGGGCTTGTGATACCTCACTCAGGAGGATATTCTCCAAATCTATCTATTTTCCTGCAAATTTAGAATGCCATTTTTTAAACTGCTGAGTAGTACTCCAATGTATAGATGTACCACAGTTTGTTAAACCATTCTTCAGTTGAGGGGCATCTAGGTTGTTTCCAGGTTCTTGCTATTACAAGTAATGCTGCTAAGAACATAGTTGAGCTAATTAATGCCTTTGGGGTATGGATGGGCATCCTTTGGGTATATGCCCAATAGTGGTATTGCTGGGTCTTGGGGAGATTGATTCCTAGTTTTCTGAGGAACCACCATATTGCATTCCAGAGTGGCTATACGAGTTTACACTCCCACCAACAATGGAAGAGTGCTTTCATTGCTCTGCTGTAGGGCGCGCTTTGCCTCTGCACAGCTTGCCAGCGCCGCTTATGCTAATTAGGCATCGAGTAGTGACTAATCCGATGTGCCTATGGCATTGAGAAAGGACCTATCCGATGCAGTCCTCCAATATGTTAATGAGCCATTATTTTGGGCCAATCACCAGCCATATGCTAATGAGGCTACTTTGAACCAATCACCGGCTATATGTTAATGAG
>PVIH01020244.1:0-33068 GCA_004025045.1 Sigmodon hispidus | reverse complement strand
TGTGATTTGTTGCCATTTTCCTTCTGGGATTTGTAGTCCTGGAGGATTCTGTGATTTGTAGTTCTTAAGGAGTCTTGGAATTGTAGCTCAGGATAATTCTGGGTGTTGTAGTCCTCGGGTGATATGGTATTTGCCTCTGGAGGATCCTGAAATTTGATGCCCTGGAGGATTATGGGATTTCTCCTTGAAAATGATTCTGGGATTTGTAGCTCTGCAGGATTCTGGAATTTGCAGTCTTGGAGGATTCTGGTATGTTTAGTCCTAGAGGATGCTGGGTATTGTAGACTTGGAGGATTATGGGACTTTTAGCCCTGGAGGATTCTGGAATTTGTAGTTTGGAAAATTCTGTGATTTCTTGCCATTTTGCTTCTGGAATTTGTAGTCATGCAGGATCCTTGTATTTGTAGCCCTGGAACATTGTTGAATTTGTAGTCCTAGAGGATTCTGGTAGTTGTAGTACTGGAACATTTAGGAATTTGTAGCATAGGAGGATTCTGGGAATTGTATTCCTAGAGGATTCTGAGATTTGTAGCTTTGGAAGATTCAGGGATTTGTAGCCCTGAAGAATTCTGAGTATTGTAGCCCAGGAGAATTCTGGAAATTGTACTTCTGGAAGATCATAAGATTTGTATCCTTTGAGGATTCTGGGATTTGAACCCATGGAGGATTATAGGATTTGTGTTACTGCAGGATTCTGGGATATGTAGCCATGGAGTTTGTGGAATATTTAGTGCAGGAGGATCTAGGAATTGTAGTCCTGGATGATTCTTTAACTTTTAGCCCTGGATGATAATGAGATTTTTTTAGCCCTGAAAAATCTAGGATTTGTAGTCCTGGGAAATCCTGGAATTTTTAGTACTGGAGGATTCTGGGAATTGTAGTCCTAGATATATTCTGGGTTTCATAGTCCCGGAGAATTCTGTGATTTGTAATCCTAGAGGATTGTGGGATTTGTAGCCCTGGAGGATTATGGTATTTGTGGTTTTGAAGGATCCTGGGATGTCACCATTTGTTTTCTAGGATTTAACTTCTGGAGATTTCTGGGATTTGTAGCTCTGTAGAATTCTGGGAATTGTACCCCAGGAGAACTCTTGGAACTGTAGTCTTAGAGGATCTTAGATTATGTGCCACTGTTAGGAATGTGGGATCTGTAGTCCAGTAGGATTCTTGATTTTGTACCACTGGAGGATTCTGGGATATTTTGTCCTGGAGGATTGTGGGATTTTAAGTCCTTGAGGATTCTGGGATTTGTATCTTTAGAAGACTGTGGAACTTTTAGCCTTGGAGGATTCCAGGATTTGTAGTACTGGAGGATTTTGGGGATTGTAGTCCTGGAAAATTCTGTGATTTTTTTGCACTTTTGCTTCTGGGATTTCTAGTCCTGAAAGATTCTGGGATTTGTAAGCCTGGAGGATCCTGGGATTTAAGGCAATGCAGGATTTTGGAAATTGTTGTCCTGAAGGGTCCTGTGATATGTAGCCCTGGAGGACTGTGGGATTTCAGGCCCTGAAAAATTTTGGGATTTGTAACCCTGGAGGCTTCTGGGATTTGTAACTCAGGACAATTTTTGGATTTGTAGTCCTGCTGTTTTCTGGGATTTGCAGTACTGGAAAATTCTTGGGACTTGTAGACCTGGAGGTTTCTGGGAATTGTAGTCCTGGAGAACACTGGGATTTGTAATCCTGGTAGACTGTGGAATTTGTAGCCATGGAAGATCATATTATTCATAGTCCTGAAGCATCCTGGCATGTTGCCATTTGCCTGCTGGTAATTGTTGCTCTGAAGGTTTTTGGGATTTGTAACTTAGGAGAATTCTGTGAATTGTAGCCCAGGATAGTTCTGGGAAATACAGTTTGGAAGGATTTTCGGATATGTAGTCCTGGAGGATTGTGGGATTTGTTGTCCTGAAAGACCCTAGATTTAGTACCACTAGAGGATTATGAGATTTGTAGCACTGCAGGATTATAGGAATTGTAGCCCAGGAAACTGTTGGGAATTGTGGTCATGGGTAATACTGATAATTGTTGCCCTGGTAATTCCGGATTTATAGACATGGAAGATTCTGGGATTTGTAACTCTTGAGAAATCTGGAATTTGTAGACCTGGAGGATTCTTGGAATTGTAGCCCAAGAGAATTTTGGGAATTGTAGTTCTGGAAGATCATAAGATTTGTACCCCTGAAGGATTCTGGGATTTGTACCTGTGTATGATTATGGGATTTGTAGTACTGGAGGATTCTGGGATTTGTAGTTCTGTAAAATTCTGAGATTGGTTGCCTAGAAGTATTCTAGGAATTGTAGTTCTGCACTAACCTGGGTTTCCTAGTCCTGGAGGATTCTGATATTTTCAGTCTTGAAAGATTCTGGGATTTGTACCTCAGTAGAATTCTGGGAATCATAGTCCTGGAGGATTATGGATTTTTTTAGAAGAGGATTCTGGGACTGGTATTGATTCAGGAGTCAGGGAATTTTATTTCTGGTGCATTCTGGGAATCTTAGCCCTGGAGGATTCTGTGAGTTGTAGTCCTGGAGGATTGTGGGAATTGTAGTACTGGAGGATTGGGGAATTTCTAGTCCCGGAGGACTCTGGGATTTTAAGCCTTGTAGGATAGTTGAAATTGTTGCTTGGCAGAATTTTGGGAATTTTAGTCCTGGAATATCCTCAATTTGTAGTCCTGCAGTGTACACCTGGAATATTCTGGGATTTGAAGTGCTAGAGGATTCTGGGATTTTTTAGCTCTGTAGTTATGTGGGAATTGTAGCTAAGGAGAATTCAAAGAATATTTGTCCTTGAGAATTCTGAAATATTAGCACTCCAAAATTCTGGGAATTGTAGTTCTGTAATATTATATGATGTGTAGCCCTGGAGAATTCTGGGATTTGAGGTACTGGAAGATTCTGGAATTTGTACTTCTGAAGGATTCCAGAATTTTTAGCCTTGTAGGATGGTTAGTATTGTTGCCCAGGAGAATTTTGTGAATTGTAGTCCTGAAGGATCCTATAGTATGAAACCCTGGAGGATTCTGGGATTTGTAGTCCTGGAAGATTTTGGTATCTGTAGCCCAGCAGAATTGTGGGAATTGTAGTTTTTAAGAATACTGGTTTATGGAGCTGGAGAGATGGCTCAGCAAATAAGAGCACCGTCTGCTCTTCCAGAGGATCTGGGTTTGATTTCCAGCACCCACATGGCAGCTAACAACTGTCTGTAGTTCCAGTTCCAGGCAAACACCAAGGCAGATAAATAAATAGATAAATAAATAAAGTTTAAAAAAATTAAAAAAAAAAAGAATACTGGTTTATGTAGCCCTGGAAGATTGTGGGATTTGTAGGCCTGGAGGGTCCTTTTTTATGTAGACCTGGACAATTCTAGGAAATGTAGTCCTAAACTGTCCTGTGGTTCATAATCCTGGAGGATTCTGGCATTTAAGGCCCTAGAAGATTATGAGATTTGTAGCCGTGGAGGATTCTGAGAATTGTAGCCCTAGAAGTTTCTGGGATTTGTAGTTCTGGAAAATTCTTGGGTTTAAAGACCTCAAAATACTTCCAATTTGTAGTCTTGTAAGATAATAGGATTTGTTGCCCTAAAGGGTCCTGGAATTTGAACCCCAGGAGGATTATGGGATTTGTAATTCTGGAGGATTCTGAAATTTTTTGCCCTGGAGGTTTTTGAGAATTTTAGTACTGGATGATTCTGAGATTGTAGCCCTCAAATATTCTGGGATTTGTAATCCTGTAAGATCATAGGATTTGTAGCCCTGGAGGATTATGGTATTTGTAGTCCTGGAGGATTGTGGAATTTATAGCCCTGGAGGAATTTGAATTTTTTACCAATAGAGGATTCTGGGACATTTATCCTTATAGGATTGTGTGATATTTAGGCCTGGAGGATTATGGTATTTGTAATCCTGGAGGAACCTGAAATGTTGCCATTTGCCTGCTGGAATTTGTTTCCATGGAGAATTGTGGGATTTGTAGAACTGGAGGGTTCTGGAAAATGTAGTCATGGAGGATACTGGGATTTGTGTCGCTGGAAAATTCTGGGATTTGTTGTCCTGCAAGGTCATAGGATTTATAGGCCTGGAGGATTGTGGGATTTGAACCCCTGGAGGATTATGTGATTTGTAGTACTAGAAAATTCTGTGTTTTTTGCCATTTTGCTTCTAAGATTGTTAAGCCTGGAGGATTCTGATATTTGTAGCACTGCAGGATTTTGGAAATTGTAGTCCAGGAAAATTCTGAAAATTGTAGCCCTGGTAATCCTGTGCTATATATCCCAGGAGAATTGTGGGATTTGCAGTTCTGGAGAATTCTGTAATTTGTACCTCCTGAGGATTCTGGGATTTGTTTTCCTGAAAGTTTCTGGGATTTTTAGACTTTGTGGATTTTGGGATTTGTAGCCTGGGCAGATTCTGAGAATATTAGTTTTGGTGGAACCTAGAATATATAGCCCTGGAGGATTGTGGGTATTGTAGCCCTGGAGGATTCTGGATTTTTGTACAACAGGAGAATTCTGGTATATTTAGCCATTGAGGATTCTGAAATTTTATTCCCTGCAAAATTCTGGGATGTGCAGCCCTGGAGGATTTCTGGTATTGTAGCCCAGGAAATTTCTGTGAATTGTAGTCCTGGAGGATCCTAGGATATGTAGTCCTGGACAATTTGGGGACTTGTAGTCCTGGAGGATTCTGTGATTTGTAAATCTAGAAAATATTAGAATTTATTATTCTGGATGATTCTGGGATTTGTAATTCTGGAGGATTCTGCAATTTTCAGACCTGTAAAATTCTTGAAATTTTAGCTTAGGGGAACCCTTGGATATTTAGTCCTGGAAGATCATAGGATTTTAGCCCTGGAGGATTTTGGGATTTGTAGTCCAGAAGAATTCTATGATTTTTAAACCTGCAGGATTCTGGTATTTCAAGCTCTGGAGGATTCTGGTATTTGTAGTCCTGGAGAATTCTGGGATTTGTAATGCTTGAGAATTTTGTGATTTGTTGCCCTGGAGGATTATGGTATTTGTGGTCCTCAAGGATCCTGGAATGCTTCCATTTGACTGCTGGGATTTGTACACATGGAGGACTCTAGGATTTGTATCCCTGTAGAATTCTGTGAATTGTAGCCCTGCAGGATAATGGGATTTTTCCCACAAGAGGATTCTAGGTATTGAAGCTCTGGAGGACTCTTGGATTTGTAGTACTGGAAGATGCTGGGATTTGTACTTTTGAAGTATTCTGGAATTTTTAGTTCTGTAGGTTTCTGGTAATTGTAATTCTGGAGGATTCTGGGAATTGTAGTCCTTAAAGATTGTTGAATTTGTAGCCCTGGAGAATTCTTCGAGGGTTAGCCCTGGATTATTCTGGGATTTGTAGTCCTGAAGGTCTCTGGGACTTGTAGCCTAATAAACTCTGGGGTTTTTAGTCCTGGAAAATTTTGCAATTTGTAGTCTTGGGGAATTCTACAATTTGTACTCACATAGGATTCTGGGATTTGTAGCCCTTCAGGATTCTGGGAATTGTACTTCTGGCAGATCATGGGATATGTATGCCTGGAATATTCTGGGTTGTAGTTCATAAAATGTACCGGATGTAGCCCTAAAGGATCCTGGGATTTGTAGTCCTAGAAAATTTTGGGATTTGTAGTCCTGGAGGATTCAGGGATATTTAGCCATGGAGGCTTCTGGGTTTTGTAGTCCTGGAGGATCCTGGAATATGTTGTCCTGGAGAATTGTGGGATTTGTAGTCCTGGAGAATTCTGGCATTTCTAGTCCTCGATTATGATGGGTGTTGTTGACTTGGAGGATTCTGGGATTTACCATAATGCCTCTAATAGACACACCTGCAGTTTATTATAATGTCTCTAATAGATGCCCTTGCAATTTTCCGTAATGTTTCTAATATATGCTCTGGCACTTTCCCTCAATGTCTTTTATAGACGACCTCACATTTTCTGTAATATCTCTAATAGATGCCCTCACACTCTACCGTAATATCTTTAATAAATGCCATCACACTGTATTATAATGTCTTTAATAGATGCCCTCACAATGTAATGTAATATCGCTAATAGAAGTCCTTGCAATTTACCATAATTCCTCTAAAAATACCCTTGTAGTGTATTGTAATGTCTCTAATAAACGCCCTCACACTTTACCATAATATCTCTAATAGACATCCACAACAATTACCATAATGTCCCTGATAGATCTCTTCAAATTTTACCATAATGTCACCAAAAGACACCCTGCACATTACCATAATGTTTCTAATAGACACCATCACACTTTACCTTAATGTCTTTAATATACATTCTTACACTTCACAGTAATGTCTATAACAGATGACCTCGCAGTTTACCATAATGTCTATAATTGACACCCTTGCAAATTACCATAATGTCTGTAATTGATGCCCTTGTAAATTTCCGCTATGTCTCTAATAGAATCCCTTCACTTTACCATAATGCCTCTAATAGAATCTCTTACACCTTACCATAATCTCTCTAACAGACTCCTTCACACTTTACCTTGATGTCTATAATTGACTTCCTAATGATTCAAATGCACCAGTTAGATTTGTTTAAGGTTCAGATATCGGTTCAAATATTTGCTTCAATGCAACCATTGAATTGTCACATACAATTCATTGTGTAGTGATTCAAACCACCTGTTTCATATTTTTAGGTAAATATCATTGGTTGAAATATTTGTTTCAGTGCATCCATTCAAATAGCGTATATAATTCACTTTCCAGGTAGTTATTTAGAGTTGGTTATTGGGTTAAGGTCAGTTAGTGTGTTAGGTTTGGTTAGGGGGTTTGGGTTGGTTAGTGAGTTAGGGTTATTTAGATAGGGTTGGTCAGTGAATTAAGGTTAGTGGTTTATGGCTGTTGAGTGAATTAGTGTTGGTCAGTTGGTTAGGGTTAATTAGGGGTTTGGGGTTGGTTAGTTGGTTAGGGTTGATTACTGTTAGTGTTACTTGTTAATGGCTGGTTAGTGATTTATGGGTTGTTAGTTGTTTAGGGATTGTTCATAATGGTTACATGTTAGGGTTGGTTATTGGGTTAGGCTTATTAGGTTAGGAGTGTTTAGTGTGTTAGGGTTGGTTATTAAGTGGGGTTGATTAGTATATTAGTATTAGTTGTCTATGGCTGGTTATTGAGTGATGGTTGGTTAGTTGGTTGGGGTTAGTTAGTTAGGGTTGGTTTGTTGTTAGGGTTGGTTAGTGAGTTAGAGTTATATGGTTAGGTTTGGTTAGTTGGTTAGGGTAAGTGGTTTATGGCTGGTTAGTGAGGTAGATTTGATTAGTTGGTTATGGTTGGATAGTGAGTTAAGGTAGTTTAGTAATTAATATTTTGTTATTGAGAAGGGTTAGAGAGTTAGTGTTGTTTAGTTGGTTATTGTTGGTGAGATTTTAGGGTTGGTAGTTTAGGGTTGGTTACTGAATTAAGGTTAGTCATTTAGAGTTGGTTTTTAGGTTATTGTTGTTTATTCTGTTATGGTTAATAGTTTATGGCTGGTTAGTGAATTAGTCTTGGGTAATAAATTAAGGTTGATTTTTTTGGTTAGGGTTGGTTACAGTGTTAGAGTTGGTTAGTGTGTAGAGTTAGTGCATAAGGTTTAGTTAGTAGGTTTGTGCTGGTTAGTAAAGTGCAAGGATGTATATAAGAGACAATACTGTTAAGTGCAAGGGCATCTTTTAAAGACATTACAGTAAATTGTGAGGGTATCAAATAGAGACATTACGGTAAAGTGCAAAAAAGTCTATTAGAGACATTATGGTAAATTGCGATGGCATCTATTAGAGAGATTACATTAATTTGTGAGGACATCTTTTAGAGAGATTATGGTAATTAGTGAAAACTTCTATTAGGTACTTTGTAGTAAATTGCAAGGCATCTATTAGAGATATCAGAGTAAATTGGGAGGTCATCTTTTAGAGACATTATGGGAAATTGCAATGGCGTTTATTAGAGATATTATTGTAAAGTGCAAGAGCTTCTTCTAGAGATATTATGGTAAAGTGAGAGGGCATCTGTTCGAGACATTACATGAAAGTGTGAGGAGCTCTATTTGAGACATTATGGTAAATTCCGAGGGCATCTATTAGAGACTTTATGGTAAACTGCGAGGTTGTCTATTAGAGACATTATGGTAAGTCCCAGAATCCTCCAAATCAACAAAACCCAGAATCTTCTGGGACTGCAAATCCCATAATCTTTTGAGGCCTCAGAATTCTCAGGACTATGAAACCCAGGATAGTGCAGAAATACAATTCCCAGAAACATGCAGGTCTACATGACCCAGAACCCTCCTGGGTTTCAAATCCCAGAATCCTCCAGCACTATGAGATCAAGGATCCTCCAGGACTACAATACCTAGAAAACTCCAGGGCTACAAATGTAAAATTTTTCAGGACTACAAATCCAGGAATCTTCCAAGACTAGAATTCTCAGAATCTTCCAGAACTACAAATCCCAGAATCCTCCAGGACTACAAATCTCATACTCCTCCATGGTTCAAATTCCAGAATCTTCCAGGGCCACAAATCGTATGATCCTCCAGAACTACAAATCCCAGAATCCTCCAGGACTACAGATCTCATAATCCTCCATGGGTTAAAATTCCGGAATCCTCCAGGGCCACAAATCCTATGATCCTCCAGGACTACAAATCCCAGAATCCTCCAGAGATAATAATCACAGAATTCTCAAGAGTGACAAATCTCAGAATTATCTAGGACTAAAAATCCACGGATCCTCCAAGCCTAAAAATCCCACATTCTTTCAGAGTTAAATATCCCAGAATCCTCCAGTAGTACAAAATCGAGATATCTCCAGGACTACAAATCCCACAATCCTCAAGGGCAACAAATTCCAGGATTCTGAGTTGCTACATATCCCAGAATTCTCCATGCTATGTACCCTAATGTATCAGGACTACAATAGCCAGAATCCTCTAGGAATATAATACCCAGAATCCTCCAGAGGCACACATCTCAGAATCCTTCCTGCTAAAAATCCCAGAATCTCCAGGGTTTCAAATCCCGGGATCCTCCAGGACAAAAATTCCCATAATTATCCTGAGCTACAAAGTGGATTTTGTACAACTGGAGGATTCTGGGACTGGTAGTTCTTGAGGATTGTGTGATTTGTAGACCTGAGGGATTCTGAGATTTGTAGCCCTGAGGGATTCTGGGATTTGTAGTTCTGGAGAATTCAGGTATTTTTAGGCCTGGAGGATTGTGTGATTTGTAGCCCTGAGGAATTCTGGGAATAGTAGGAATGAAGGATTCTTAGAATTGCAACCCAGGAGAATTCTGGGAATTGTAGTCTTCTAAGATCATAGGATTTTTTTAGCCCTGGAAGATTCTGGGAGGTGAACCCATGGAAGATTATGGGATTTGTAGTATTTGATGAGTCTGGGATTCGTAGTTCTGGAACATTCTGTGCTTTTACGCCATTTTGCTTCTAGGATTTGTATTCCTTGATGATTGTGAGATTGGTAGCTAAGAATTTTGGGAATTGTAGTCCTGGAGGATTCGGGGATATTTAGCCCTAGAGGATTCTGGGATTTTTGGCTCTAGAAGACTGTGGGATTTTTAGCCCTGTAGGATCCTGGAATATTGGCATTTGCCTGCTGGGAATTGTTCCCTGCAGGATTGTGGGATTTGTAGGTCTGCAGGATTCTGGGAATTGTAGTCCTGGATAATACTGGTAATTCTTGCCCTGTAGAATTCTGGGTTATGTAGCATAGGAGAATTCTGGGAATTGTAGTCCTGGAGAATTCTGTGAATTGTAGTTGTGGAGGATTCTGGGATTTGAACCCGTGGAGAATTATGGGATTTGTAGTACTGGACGATTCTGGGATTTTTAGTCCTGGAGGATTCTGAATTTTGTACCACTGGAGGATTCTGGGATATTTAGCCCTGGAGGATTGTGGGATTTTTAGGCCTGGAGGATCCTTTGTTTTGTAATCCTGGAGAATTCTCAAACTTTAGACCCTGAAAGATTATGGCATTTGTAGCTGTAGAGGATTCTGGGTTTGTAGCCCTGGAGGATCAGGGAATTGTAGTTCTGGAGGATTAAGGGATTTGTTCTGAAAAAGGATTCTGCGAATTGAAACCACACAGGAGTCTGGCAATTTTAACCTAGAGGATTCTGGGATGTGTAGTGCTGGAGGATCGAAAATTACCATAATGTTTCTAATACTCCCCTCGTAAACTACTGTAAAGTCTCTAATAAACACCGTTGCTATTTAGAGTAATGTCTCTAATAGCCATACTCACAAATTACAGTAATGTTTCTAATAGACATCCTTGCACTTTACTGTAATGTCTCTAATAGAAGCCCTGGCACTTTACTGAAATATCTCTAATATACACTCTCCACTTTCCAATAATTTCCCTAGTAGACAAACTTGCAAATTTCTGTAATGTCTCTGATAGACAACTTCACCCTTTGCCGTAATGTCTCAAATAGACCCCCTTGCATTTTCCTGTAATGTCTCTAATTGATGCCCTCACACTTTACCTTAATATCTCTAATAAATGCCCTTGGGATGTCTCTGAATTTGGACATAGTCAGTGAATGTGGGTGTGGTCTGTAAATGTAGGCATGGTCTCTGAATGTGGGTGTGGTTTCTGAGTGTGGTTGTGGTCTCTGAGTGTGAGTGTGGTGAGGGTTAGTGAGTAGGTTAGGGTTAATGATTTATGTCTGGTTAGTTGATTAGGGTTAGTTAGGTGGATAGGGAGAGAAAATGGGTTAAGGTTAGTTGGTTAAGGTTTCTGAGTGTGGTAAGATTAGTTAGTGGGTAAGATTTGGGCAGTGGTTTAAGGTTAATTTATTAGAGTTGGTTAGTGGGGTAGTGTTATTTAGTTGGTTAGGGTTTGTTAGTGCATTAGAATTAGTGGGTTAGGGTTGGTTAGTCTTTTAGAGTTATTGGGTGAGGGTTGGTTTGTGATATAGGCTTAGTTGTTTAGGGTTGGTTACTGTTTTCTGTTAAGTGGTATATGTTTTTTTAGTAGGTTTGGGTTGATTAGTCAGTTAGGGTTAGTGGTTTCTAGCTGGTTAGTGAGTTATGGTTGGTTAATTTTTTAGTGTTGGTTACGGGGTTAGTGTTGGGGAATTGTGGCTAGTTAGTGGAATAGTTAGTTTCTTAGGGTTGGTTGGGGGTTTGTGTTAGTGGATTATGGATGACTAGTGGGTTATGGTTGGTGAGTTGGTTAGGGTGCATTAGTGTGTTAGATTTCATTGGTTAGTGTTGATTAGTGGGCTCGGGTTAGTGGTTTTTGGCTGGATAGTGAGCTGGTCTTTTTAGTGGTTAGTGTTGGTTAGTAGGTTAGGGTTATTTGGTTTGGTTAGGGGGTTAGTGTTGGTTAATTGGCTAAGGTTGTTCAATAGTTTAGGGTTGGTTAGTGGGCTAGGGTTAGTGGCTGGATAGTGAGTTTGAATTCATTAATTGGTTAGGGTTGGTTAGTGGGTTAGTGTTGATTAGTAATTTTGAGTAATTGGGTTAGGGTTGGTTAGTCAGTTAGGATAATTTGGTTAGTGTTCATTAGAGTGTTAAAGTTAGTGGGTTAGGCTAGTGGGTTAGGTTTAGTTGGTTAGGGTTTGTTAGTAGGTTACAGTTGTTTCATGTGTTAGGGTTTGAGGGTTATGGCTGATTAGTGAGTTAGAGTTGGTTATTTACTTAGCATTTGTTAGTGGGTTAGTGTTAGTTGGTTAGGGTTAAATATTGGCTTGAGGTTAATTATTGTATTAAGGTTAGTTGTGTAGGGTTTTTTAGTGGCTTAGTGGTTTGTGGCTGCTCAGTGATTAGGGTTGGTTTGTTATGGTTGATTAGTGGGTTATGGTTATTTGTTTAGTGTTTGTGGGTGTGGTTGGTTAGTGGGTCAGGTTAATGGGTTAGGTTTTGTTAGTTATGGTTGGTTAGTAGATTAGAGTTGCTTAGTGTGTTTGGGTTAGAAGTTTATGTCTGTTTAGTGAGTTAGGATTGGATAGTTGGTTAGTGTTTGTTAGTGGGTTAGTGTTGAGTAGACGGCTAGGGTTGGTTATTGGGTTAGGGTTGATTAGTGTGTTAGGGTTAGTTGATTACGGTTGCTTATTGTGTTAGTGTTAGTTAGTTTGATGGGTTTTGTTAGTGTGTTAGTGTGTTAGGGTTAGTCATTATGTCGTGTTAGTGGGTTAGTGTTAGTCAGAGTTGGTTAGTAGAATAGGGGATGTCAGTTTGTTAAAGTTATTGGGTTTATGGCTGGTTAGTGGATTAGGGTTGGTCATTTGGATAGGGAGGGTTAGTGGGTTAAGTTTACTTGGTTAGGGTTGCTTAGTTACATAGCGTTGTTCAGTTAGAGTTGGTTCATAGGGTTGGGTTGGTTAGTGGAATAGGGTTAGTTGGGTTAGGGTAGATTAGTGTGTTAGAGTTATTGGGTTAGGGTTGGTTACTTGGTTGTTTTTAGTGGTGTATGATTGGTTAGTAGGTTACAATGGGTTAGATGATTAGGGTTGGTGGTTGATAGCTGGTTAGTGAGTTGGGGTTGGTTAGTAGGTTAGTGGTGGTTAGATGGTTAGGGTTATTGGTTTATGGCTGGTTTGTGGGTTAGGGTGTTTTAGAGTTAGTATTAATTTAAAATCCAAAACTTAACTATAACCCTACCCATAACAACTTTAATCATAACATATCAGTAACCTAAAAATATAAACATTTGCCTTAACCATAACAATGTTGCCTGAAAAAAAATTTAACCTTAACCCAAAAGTACACATAGTCCTAACTCAATGCTATACTAATCCTAAAACCTTATGATACATGTAATATTAACTGCAACAAAACTGACATTACCTGCAAATCTAAATCAAACCATAACTCTCAGCCATCTTAACCCCAAAGCTAACTGTATTCAAATCCTAATCTTAACCCCAAAGCTAACTGTATTCAAATCCTAATCTTAAAATTCACTCAGAATTCTAACATTGATTATAGTGCTACCCCAGACCCTAATAACAAACTCTAAATGTGACCTTAACTCTAAAAACCATATTACACAAGACATAGTGCTATCAGTTATTCCTAAACCTAATATTAACTCTTAACCCTAGTACTCAGCCTATTCCATATAAGAAACATGATAATCCTGGAACATAATCCTAACCACAACTCTTAGTGTAATCAAACAATGATCCACATTTTGATCCAAAACCACAACTCTAAACCTAACCCTAACCCTAACACTTTCTATAAACCTAACCCAAATGCCAAACCTAAGCAAAACTCTAACCTTTTACTGAAACTATGGGAACCCTAAACCTGACACTATAACTCTATCCTTAACTTAATCATAATCCAAATTTTCCAATGAACATCCCTAGCCATAATTCAAACTTAAGCCCCTAATCCTAACATACCAAGATTAATCTCACCTTAAGTATAATTCTGAACATTAACCCATAGCCCCTAATCTAAGCTACAGTGATTAACTCTAATCTAACCCTAACAGAAAAAGAATATTTTATCTGGACCCTTACCACACCATGAATCCAAACACTAATTTTCATTTAGTCTAACCTTAACACTAACCTCTAGTATGCGGCCTTGACCATCTGCTAACCATTAAAGTAAATATAAACACAATTTAAAACCTAATTATCAATATCTAACACTTTTTCCTCTAAGCTTAATCCTGAGATAAACATGTAACTCTCTAATCCTGACCTGACACTTAATACAGCCACTAAAAGAGCACTAAATTTTTGTACATAAAAGACAATTGGCTAGCTCAACTTTAGATTTTTATGATATGCATCCATCTGGAGAATGAGGGCAGAAAGGGATACAAGGAGTTAATCATGACCTTTGATATACAACTTACCTTAATGTTTGGGCTAATTTTTGTTTTTATAATCAACTATCTGTCCTTATGGACTGTAAAATTGTTTTCTTTGCTTTTTCCTCTTAACAGTCTGTTAGAACATGTAACTTGAAATTTTTACATAATTTACATACCAAATAATTCACACCAATAGGTGACAATGTATCATATTAACCTTAAAAATCTTAAGCCAGATTTCCTTTTAAGGAGTTTTGACTGCAATCTAAAAGCTCCTTAGATGTTTGCTGTGAAACATATAATGGTATATACTTTTATTCTTCAAAGTTAACATTAAAATAATTTAAATGGGATAGCTTAATAATCTTTATACTAATTCAAAGGTAAGGGGACCAATTAGAGAGGGATAATTCCATGAGAAAATCAAATTACCTCATAGGCAATGAAAAATTTATCATTCTCAATGTCTGTGATATTGGTAGCCACACTCACCTGATAATTATTTATAAGGTAGTGACCTCTTAATGGGCAAACAGCAGGAATTGCAATTATCATCTGTTGACAACACCTATGCCCCCTCCCCTACCCCTTGCATAATAGTTGGCAAAATGTTTAGTGCTCAAAATAAACAAAATAAAAATGTTTGGTAGTATAATTGTTTTCATGTGCAAAGTAAATTAATTCTGAAAACTTCCTTGAGTTCTTCTATTATTGGGTCAAATTTTCTTTACAATGTGAAAAGAAGAAAAGAGTTGACTATTGAAATATTTCTTCTAATCTCATTTGAGCACCAGTGACACAATAACAGAAAATGTCTGTAGCATTCAATGATGGAAATCTGATTTGAGTTATTATATAAAGGATAACAAAAGTAGAAATCATAAACTTGTCTTCTTGTTTTCACATATCTGTACATCCCTATAAACACATAGTCACATTAAACACACCTGAATATTTGGTACAAAATAAATCTTAGCGGCATTACTTCATCTAGCCTCTCTGGGTAATTCCCTTAAAAAGCAGTACTTCTTCCAGTTCCAGGCAAACACCAAGGCAAATAAATAAATAAATAAATAATAAAGTTTTTTAAAAAAGCAATACTTCGAGATGAAATGGCAAATGGTGCAGGGAGAAGCATGTAGTATTAAGTCACATATATAAACCTACATATAGATACATTGTTTAGAATCTTACTTTGTAACGTTTGTACCAGAAAAAAAAATACTGCTTTAAATCTACATGAAGGATTTAATAATTCTTATATTTCTAAGCCTGTGAACATTGTTAAACTGTGTTGACAAACACAAAACATTGAGTCTGTCAGCTGTACATGCACTTGAACCCAGGAGGCAGACTTATATTTCCAAATGTAGCCATGAATCACTACAGACATCAAGCCAAGCTATATAACAACAAAATATCAGGGGAGTTCATAAAAAAATTAGAAAAAACAAACCAACATTCTTTTCATGACAAACTTACTTAAAAATTATGGTCATATACTACCTGATATTTCAATATACAATGGACCACTTAGATAATTCAAATACCATTGCATACAGTAGAAAGTAAATATCCCACTCCCTAAGTGAAAACACAATAAAAATGGGATTAAAATCATTGATCTGATGTAAGGGTCACATAATGAAATTCACTAAGTAGATTTGCCACACACAAGGCACATTTCATTATATACCTCAAATGTTTCCAAATAGAAACCACAATGCAGTGAGTTGAATGATCAGTTGTGAGTAAACATGGTAAGTACTTTACTGTCTTCAAAGAAGTGATTAAAAAAATAAAGAAACATATATTTATAAATACTGAAGACACAGTGAAGCCTAAATTCTTTACCAAATTGTTTTTATACCTAGTAGTATTCTTTTTGAATTAATCACTATTTCTTGACTTCAAAAGTATAAAAATAGGGTTCACGAAATTTATGGCAATAAAGACATCGGTATGGAATTAATAAATATTTATTTCTAAAACAAATGTTCAATTTTTGACAACTTTCTGTAATAGCTATTACAAAATGCTTCAAGGTTCTAACTTTTTCAGGAATGAGCCTGCACATTCTTATAGCTACACAAACTTACTGCTATCAAATAATTACAATTAAAAGAATTTGAAACATATTTCCTCTTATATATTTTAATGGGAATTTACTTCAGTAAAAAAAATTGAGCCATGTACCTGCTTTGTAGAGACTTTCTTTATTAATTGTTGCTGTAAAAGAAAACAAGCCTATAGTCTTGATGTCAGATAAATCAATGTGCTCTTTTATGTTTTTTAAGAGATCTGAGTTCCGCAAAGGCTTTACCACACTGACTACATTCATAGGGTTTCTCTCCAGTATGTGTTCTTTTATGTCCTTTAAGAGAACTGGTATGTGCAAAGGCTTTACCACACTCACTACATGCATAGGGTTTCTCTCCAGTATGTGTTCTTTTATGGGTTTGAAGTTGACTGCTTTTTATAAAGGCTTTACCACACTGATTACACTCATAGGGTTTCTCTCCAGTATGTGTACTTTGATGGTTTTGAAGATGACAGCTTTCTATAAAGGCTTTACCACACTGATTACATTCAAAGGGTTTCTCTCCAGTATGTGTTCTTTTATGACCTTGAAGAGAAGTGTTATGTGCAAAGGCTTTACCACACTGATTACATGCATAGGGTTTCTCTCCAGTATGTGTTCTTTTATGGTTTTGAAGATGACCAATCTGTGCAAAGGCCTTACCACACTGATTACATTCATAGGGTTTCTCTCCAGTATGTGTTCTTTTATGGGTTTGAAGAGTACTGTTTTGTGCAAAGGCTTTACCACAAAGATTACAGTCATAGGGTTTCTCTCCAGTATGTATTCTTTTATGAGCTTGAATACTACACTGTCGAACAAAGGCTTTACCACACTGATTACATTTATAGGGTTTCTCTCCAGTATGTGTTCTTTTGTGCCTTTGAAGATGACTGTTATATGCAAAGGGTTTACCACACTGATTGCATTCATAGGGTTTCTCTCCAGTATGTGTTATTTCATGGGTTTGAAGATAACTGTATTGTGCAAATGCTTTAACACACTGATTGCATTCATAGTTTTTCTCTTCAGTATGTTTTCTTATATGAGTTTGCAGATGACTATGATGTGTAAAGGTTTTAACAAACTCATATTCATTTCGTTTCTCTTTAGAAAATGGTGTTTTATCGGTATGAAGATTACTGTCTGCTGCAAAAGTTTTATCACAGTTATTATATTCATAGGGTTTCACTCGAGTATATGTTTCTTCATGCATATCAAAATATCTCTGCTGTGTAAATGATTTACCACACTTATTGCATTTATAGATTTTCTCAACAATATGTGTTCTCTTACGATTTTGAGGATCACTGTGCTGTTCAAATGTTTTATCCCATTGCTCATATTCAGAAAAATTCTCTGGATCATGTGTTCTTTTGTGCATTTTAAGAGTACTGTGATAAGAAAGAGATTTAACATATTGATTAGGTTTCTTTCCATAATGTTTCTGTGCACACATTTCAAACAAGCTAGAATATGTAATGGCTTCATTAGGTTTAGTATATACAAGGTTTCTAACTTGTTACACCCCTTTGTGATTGTAAGTGAAACATCACATCTTCTGTAGTGTGATCTACTAATAAGAAATCTGAAAAGCCAATTATTTGCATAGTTCAATTGAATTCATCATGTATACTCAGTGTGGGGACTGCTACATATCTTCTAATTGTTCTGAGAGAGGTATACTACTTTTTTCAATAATCCTATGTGCCTATGAATGTAGCATGGATGTACATAATATACCTCCCAATATAACTCCCCAATAGCACTAAACTCCAGAGTCACAACTAATAATAACTTTACTATGGCTTATTTGTTGACTAGGAGCCTTTGGAAGTATACACATCACAACTTTAATATTTATATCATTGTATATTAAGTAGTAAAAAATAAATTTCCTGACAGTTCGACAACATAGCCATCATAATGCTGTGTTTAAATAATCATATCCGTTACATCATATTTTTTGACTACTTAAAAAAGCATGTCTTGCAATGACACTGAGGGATCTACCTGAAGTTAATGTGTATTTTTAAAAATTTAATAGTTATTGATTCATTTTAGCTGTCTTTATTTACACAGATGCTTGTCTAAAATTTTTAGAACATAGGAAAGAACAATAAAAAAAAAAGAAAGAAAGAAGCCAATATTATTTTGGAAAAAAAAAATTTTTAGAACATTTAACAGTTTTTCAAAGCCATATTTGTACCAACTTACACATTGAAATTACCTTTTATGCCTTCTAGAATTTTGACAATGTTCATCAATATTATGTTCTTCCCAATGGTATCCTAAAATATAGTAACAAAATATATCTGTTATATTCTTAAAAATCATTCAAAATTTTAAATACTTTACTGAACTTAAAAGTCATTCCTAATTTTGTTATTATTTATCTGATTTCCCAGTAATTTACAAAAAAAATCATTTATCAAGAACCATTTTTTTCTTTACATAAAGATCACTTAGTCCTACCTACTGTAGTGAGGTTGTCATAGGTGTCTAGCATCACATCTTTGTAGAGTTTCTTCTGGGAAGGTTTTAGCAAGGCCCATTCTTCCAAAGTGAAATTGACATGCACATCTTTATATGTCACTGCATTCTAAAATACACAATGCATGTTTACAAGTGAAAGCATGATGCTGACAATATTGTAAAAGGATATTCATATTTCTACAGCAGAATTCTCTTATATTCCTGGTGTCTTCTACATTGATTCTGTGGCAAAAACATTATAATGTAATCACCACAGAATGAAAATTGAATAGGAGTTTCAAATCTTTCATTTCTGTATAAATATACTGGGATATCATCTTCTAAAAATTAAATATTAAGGAAAACAAGTCATCAGTATAGAAAACAAATTACAGAAATTGTATGAACAGGACCAAACTGAAAAAATTAAAAATGAGATGGACACCCTGGGTGATTTGGTCCATGCCTCCAAACACATCTCTCAGGAAACAAAGACAGTTATATCTGTATCTGAGGCAAATGTAAGCATAGTCTATCAAACAAGATCTAGGAAAGACAAAATTACATACTAAAACCCATATCCTATTATAGAAAACTCATTCAATCTAACAAAAATAATAGAAATTAGAGGTTTATACGGAATTTCCTACAAAGAATTATACATTCACTCCAGCTGTATATATTTCAGAAAACTAAATTGAACCAAATTTAACTGTACCACCAAGAAGATTTTACTCTCAGTTACTGTTTATTTAAGAAATTACAAATGAACAGAAGAAAACATTGCAAAATAATTATAAATTATAAATAATCAGCATAGTGCAGGAGAGATAATTTAGTAGAAAAAGATTGGTTGGTCTTACATGTGAACCACAATTTCCAGTAAACACATGGGGGATCATAAGTATTCATTTTACATGTAAGATTTCTGAGAACATCTTTCTATCATTGTGATAATAAGGAATTCATACTGTGAATATTATGCATAGAAATAAAATACTTATATTAATTTTAAAAATTCAGAACACATATAACAGCCTGGAAGAAAGTCATGCACCTGCAATGCAATGGAATGCATATGTTTAAACACATTATTCTCTCAGTTATAGAATTCAGGGCTAATAGGGAGGTTTTTCAAAGTGTAAAGAACAAAACGATAAGGAACAACTTCTGTGTTTATCCTGAAAGATTTATGCAATAAACCCTCAAATGTTCCTCACTTGCTTTCTGAATCTGCCAATCATAGATGCCTGAAATATAACCATTGAAGAAAAATCTTTGGCCAAAAGTTTTCATTGTTTTTTATTTCTAAGAGCAACATATGTTTTATGATTCTGCAAACTGAGATTTCTGCACTGGAAAGGACACCAGCATGCATGGACTAGGAATCAATTCTTTTAGCCCTTCCATAATTTTATGTTTTGCTGAATGAATTCTTGCACTTAGGGCATGTTAATAAATAAATATTTTATACCAAGGGTCTTCTGTGTAATAGTAACAAACTTCTTAAAAATTTATGACTGTTCTAGCACTTAACTGACATCTGAATATGCCTTTTCATTTTTATTTAATTTAGTCCTACTTGTTTTAATTTCACAGTAGACCTGAATGACTCATTGGTAACAATCATGAAATAGATTCAATATTACATTTAAAATTTAATCAATTATTTTTAATTCTGCCTTACTATATTGATGTTTTATATATGTAGAATGAAAAATATTTTGTAGCCCAAATATCACAAAAATGAGCCCAAAATAAATTTTTTGTGAATGGTATAAATTTCTAATTGAAATCCTATTATCTCAATCTATTGTCTGCCAATACTCTTTTTTTTTTCACAAAAGAATGCACCAAAAACATTCACATTTATTCTCTCTTTTTAAGTAAATGGCATAGACTAAAATTACCAGCTTTTTTTAAACCTAAGCTTAACAGTACATATTTAAACAATTGTCAGATCTGACGATTTTGCCCGTATCCATGCACAACTAGAAAATATCCTTAATTAACACTATACCAGAAATGTATTACCATTGATGAAGTAATAGCTTTCATTACTAAATACTGAAAATAAAATTTAAATATTTCTGTAGAGGTTCATCTGACAATGTTAACTTCACAGCAGGCTGACACTAGTCACTCACATGGCAACACAATAGGAAGCAGATCCATGCTGGTGTTAGAGAACAATCTTGTCCTACACAACTCAAGAGTCATAGATCTCACCTTGGATTAACTTTGTTATGTTTTGTTAAAAGCAAAAAAAATACATACAGAGATTATAACAATTTTAAAGCCAAAAAGTCCTATTTTGTGATCCCAACAACAAACTCAGAAGTCTATGACAAACAGGGGCTCCAATGAGCTGTTTTTATAAATACTTTAGTTTAGGTACAGTTATACAAAAAATTGAGTTCATTTAAAATCATCAAAAAAAAGTTTCCATTATTCCTCAAATGGTGCTTGTTATGGTTTAACATTTCTGTTAAATGCGTGCATTGAATTACTTGTTATCCAAGCATAGCAGGTGCTCCTTACCATTTATTGTCAGGGGGTTTAACTGTCCATCTTCTTCAACTTCTACTCTTTTTTGAACATTCTTCACAATTGTCTTTGTGGTGATTTTTTTTGCAATTAACTGTCTTAGTAGAAGTTGATATTGATTTAAAGTTAGCCATTCCACAGCCTCCAAATGATGCTTAAGAGAATGAAGTGATGCCCCCATGCCCTAGGGTCCCAAATGACGAGAATTCTGTATCAAAAGCAAGAAATCCACCTCCAAAAGCAGGAAATCCACTAAAAGCAGAGAAAAATGAACCTGCACTTCTGCTTCTATTTCCTCAGGAACCCCTTCAGTTCCCAAAAAAGTCATCAAATGGGTCTTCAAAGAGGTCAAATAAAAATGGGTCCCTTCCACTAAAAAAATCCCTGAAAACATCTTCTGGATTCTAGAATGTGAAGCCAAACTCAAATGGACTGTCAAAATAACTTCCACCTCCTCTTCCACCACCATTTAATCTTTCTTTGTAGTATTTGTCATTGATGTCCCACTTTTTTACATCCAATAGCACCTCATGTACCTCAGCTACTTCTTTGAATTTCCACTCTGCTTCTTCATTTTCAGGATTTTTGTCCAGATGCTATTTAAGTGCCAGTTTCTGATACACCTTTTTAGTGTCCTCAGGTAAGGCATGACTCTGCATGTCCAGAACTTCATAGTAATCTACCATGTTTTATCAGATTGTTGGAACAAATCCAAGGACGTGGTGGCCAGCAAGAAGGTGGAGAAATCAGGCAGCTGGTCTCCTCACAGCTCTGGTACAGCTGCTCTGGTGGCAGTGGTGGCATCCTGTCTGTCAATACTCATAACACTCCCAACTTTCTGGTTTTACATGAACAGCTAATTAGGTTTGATATAAAATTTCTATAGTTTTGCAACCAAAAATCCTGATAGCTTTCACATTTTTACAAAATGCAATATTCCTAAGTTCTACCTTGAAATAAAACCACATTTTATGTTTCACTTTTTTGGTCTAACTTTGTTTTATGCTCCTTTGATTACATTCTGTAACCAAAACTATCTTAATCAATAAATGGGATTACATGGTTTATTGTGTCAGAGCACATTCTATCATTTTGGAAGCTTAGAATAGCCACTAAAGCTAACAATTGAAGGTAAAATAGACAAACATTGTTTTATGGCTTTCTCTTTAGTCTAGTCACTGTCTCATGCTCAAGTATCTCCCTTATAAAGTCCAAGCCAACTTGCTCGGAAATATTTCCACCTCAGTGAATAATAGTTTCCACAGCAATCAAAATCAATGCAATATTTTGTATATTGGAATCAGATTTTCTAATTTAGGCACAGCCTCAATTGATATTCTCTAGGATTATTCTAGGCTTTGTGACTTTCACAACAGTGACTAACAAGGAAAAAAGACAGCAATACACAAATTTAAAGCCCCAAAGCCAATATATTAACTATAGTAATTACTTCAAAAGCAGTAAATCAAACATAAAGATAGGAACAACTTGAAGATACAAGTATCCCCAAAATGAGAGGGGGCATGCATCTAGGATCAAGAAAAAAGGTAAAATGTCTTCCAAAAAAATTTACCAAACCCATAAAAGCACAGTAGACAGACCTTGATGACTGAAAGATAATATCAGGAGAAACAAAAAATATTGTCAGTAGAAACAGTAACATAGATGATTTGGAGTGAGGTCTAAAGAATTTGGGCAAGTTCTAAAATAAGCTAAAAACCATTGGGAGACAATCACTTTTCTCCAGAACAATTATCATTAAATTTGCCTATCCAAAACAAATTGATCTGCTCTGAAACTATATAAATAGAAAAAATAGGAAATGTAATCAGTAGGTCTTGTTTATATATTTATGTGCATGGACATATTACAGTAATAATAGCAAAAGAAAAACAGTTTAAAATAGTGTAAGTTAGAGGATGTAGCAAACTCTCTTTGTGCTAGGAAACAGTTCCCAAATTATGACACCAAGATATTTTATTAAGTATTATGAATGCTAACACAGCACAAATATAGCATTAAGCAAAATTTTTAAGTGTAATGAAGACCATTTCTATGTCATGCAGAAAAATGTATGAAACCATCGAAAGACTAAATATTTTAGCATAGACAAATTATGAGCTTTAGGAAAACACATATTACTATTATAATGCTAAGTAATCATAGAATTGAACTGACATAAAATAACTTAACAATGTAACCACAGATCAATGGACATCTAATTTCTCAACTTAGATAGTTTGAAATAAAGCAGATTGTGGTTGACATAGTAATAGATATATAGCCAAACTTTAAAGAATAATTGACTGAGAATGATTAGACTTGAAGCAACATTTGTAGGTCAATTTCCTCCTAAGTCTCAGGGTTTATTGTGGAAGATATGGCAGTAAGAGGATAAATTGCAAAGGTTTAATATGTTCCCTCAGATCAGATCCCCTGAGACTCATGCATAGTACTGAAACAGATCACAGCTGAAGCCTCTCTTTCTTTCTCTTAAATACAACTCCTGTTAATTTTACATACCATCATTTCTTTCTCTATTTCTCTCAAAATTTGACTGCAGCCCAGTTACCAACACCAGCAGGCATTGTCAGTAAACATATAAAAAAGCAGGCCAATAAATCAATATATACAACTCTATCACATACTGAAATAATCAGAAAGAGAAAACAAAAATAACAAACCCACACAACTTAGAAAAAAATATATGATAACAACTAGACAATTTAATTATTGTAAATCTGGATTCCTAGATAACAGTATAAATAAAAAAATACAAAAAAATAAAATAGGAGGTAGTGGTGCACAATATAATCCTAGGATTTAGATGGCAGAGGTTGGTGGATTTCTGAATTTTTATGCCAGTCAGGTATACAATTTAAGTTACAAGATAGCAATTATTACACAGGAAAACCTGTCTTCAGAAACTGAAAAAATGAAACATAGTGAATTACAGCCAGCTCAATATGTCTTCTTCAGAACCTAGCCATCCTAGCAAACACAGCATAATCTAAATATTCCAAACTGACTAAAACAGAAGTAAATGACCTTAACACCAACTATTATGAAGATTATAGCAGTATTTAAATTGTAAATAAATAAAACTAAAGAAAGAAAAAAAAACCACAAACATATGGAGAAACTGAATAAGCCTCTAAGTAAAGACAAAAAGAAAAGTTGGAGATAAATAAATCTGTTCAAAACCTAAAATGAAAATCAAACCAAGGAAAAAAAATTAAAGTGAAGGAATTGTTGAAATCAAGAGTATAGGTATTTAAACAGAAGCTGGAAACAAGTTTCATCAAAATATTAAAAATAAAAATAATTTCAGGTATTGAAGATAACTTGGAATTACTGGATATTTTGTCAAAAAAATTAAATCACCCCAAATATTACTGAAATAAATATCAAAAAATAATAAAGAAAAGAAGAAAAAAAGACATTGGGTAAAAGGCACAAAAAATACATTAAACCAAATAATAGGAAAAAAAGTCACTAACCTAAAAGAGGAAAGGACTTTCAAAGTAAAAGAAGTATATAGAACAGCAAATTCATTGAAACAAAAACAAAAAATGCTTTCACTACCTCATAATCTGAACATTAATAATTTAGAACAATCTAGGAATATTAATAGCTGCAAGGAAGTAACACCAAGAAATAAATAAGACAGACCTACTGTAATTACCTTTGCATTTAGAGGAGAATCCACTAAAACATAGAAAGTTTCAGAATTTAAAAGAGGTTAAGGTGTGTTGGTTACTTAAAAGCCTGTCTCAAAAAAAAAAAAATCAACAGCAATAATGTAAAACAAAGACAAAGTAAAGCAGATTTATTTATCATGGGGGCATAAACACAGGCATGAGAAAAATTGACTAATACTGCTGTGTTTGTAAATCAGCTGCTCACTGATTTACTAAGCAAGTGTTCAAAAAGTCATACCTTCCTCCATTTTTCCTAAGTATTTTACTTATTGTAAAGACTACACTTTTTATTAATGTTAAATTTTCTAGAAATTGAAATGAATTGTAGAAAAAAAACTGCTAAAGCATGAAAATGTATATTTTTTATCTTTTTTGCACCAGCAAACACATTAAAAAAAATGAATTTTTAAGTTTATGAAGCCCTATGTTTAGAGAAAAAGAGACAGTCAAAGAAATGTATCCTGACCCAGAAAGTACAAAAAATATTTAAAATTTCCCCCAAAAGACACACCTTTCACTTAAAACTAGAGTCAAAAAATAATTATTATTCTTTATCAACTGAGCACCGATCCATCAAATTCTAAGCATAGCAATCTGACAATATTTGAGTTTTTAAACTCAGGTATTAAAATCTAATTAAATTTAATATGTAAAATGTCCCTTGACGTCTTCTGCATCTTAGAAGCCCTAAGTCAGCCTTGGGACTGTGCAGTTGGCAGGTATGTTTTTTTGCCTTGGCAGAGGACTCTTTTCTCCAAAATAAATTTATTAAATGAGTTTTGGGTACAGACCTTCATTCTTTAGAGCAGATGAGATACTGTCAAAAGGTTTGGAGCAGAGAAGCACTGGAATTCCTTTGCTAGAAGACTCCCCTGAAGCACCAGAATAGACTGCTACATTTCTGCAGTGAATCCCCACACCCATCAGTCTGAAAATTTATTAGATGAAAACAGTCTCTCTAGTGTCTGGATCTTTTACTCATCTTTTAGCGTTTACCCTAATGTCTACATTCATGTTTTTAATCTTAATACCAATTTTAATTAATGCTACTGAAGTAAACTTTCAAAACTGAAAAGACTTTAAAGACATTCATTGTCCCAACTTGAGAAAAACAATTGTAATTCTTCCCTCCATCAAGAAGTTGGTAAAGTCTCAAACACCCTTCACTGTTCATATAGAATGAGTCTCCATAGAGTAAGTAATATGTTAGGAGTTGCGGCTTCTAGAAATACTGGCTAATCTATTTCCATTCTCAGTTGAATAACTAATAATTTTAGCTACTACAGTGTCATTAAATACTGCAATTATTCAGGGAAATTGCTTGTTCCCTCCTCCCATGTTCTGATCCTTCCTGTAGGGTGCCCCTCCAAGGAATACACACCATGCAGATAAACAAGTAAAGAAACATTTTTGTCAAGTCTAAGTATGGGCTAGAAAAGATAAATTGTTCTCCAGGTGAGGTATGCATAGCTGACCACAACATGCAAATGAATGTTGGGAAGACTTAAGCCTTGCAGGATATATTAAATTAATTGCCTTTTTTACTTGCTCTAACCTTTCTTTGCAGGTGTTTCTTCTCAGTTCCTGTCCATAAAATTTTAGCTACTGCTTTCTTTCTTTTTTATTTCCAGTAGATTATTATTTCAGTTTAGATTATCAAGCAAGCGTTGCTTTTTTTTTAAATATTTATTTTTATTTTATGTGGATTGGTGTTTTGCCTGCATGTGTAACTGTGTAAGGGTGTCAGATCTTGGAATTGCAGACAGTTGTTAGCTGTCATGTGGATGCTAGGAATTGAACTCAGGTCCTCTGGAAGAATAGTCAGTACTCGTAACCATTTAGCAATCTCTCCATCCCTCAAGCAGTCCTTTCAATAATGTATTCTTACTTTGTTACATAATTTTATTTTAGGTATCCTCAGTAAATAGAATACATTGTCTACTATTTTCTTTTTTTTTTTTGTATTTCCAGTAGGGTTTTTTTAAGTTTAGAATATCCAGCAGACCTCTTACTAATGTATTCTTACTTTGTTACATAACCTTATTTTAGATGTCCTCAGTCAATAGAATATATTGTAAATTCAGAATCACAAAGTAAAATTCCTGGAGAACCTAAATTTTCTAAATTTATATCTTGTATATTAGTGTACTATAGTTCCAGTTCCAGGCAAACACCAAGACAAATAAATAAATAAATAAAGTTGTTTTTTAAAAAATAATAAATAAATAAATAAATAAATAAATAAAATCTGGCAGAACTATAATTTTCTCAAGAATAAAACCAGAAATTTATGGCACACTAGACCTTAGGGTTGCAAGTGATTCTGTCATATCTCAATGAGTAACTTGTTAAAGTCCCCTGTTTGATACAGATTTGTGCCTAGTAGCTGGTTGTAAACCAGGAGTAGATCCTATGTAATTCTTTGGAGTAAAATGTCTGTGTGGATCTTACCAATAAAATCCCTTAACAAGCCTAATTTTACACTTGTATCTCCTTGGTATTTTAGAAAGAGTAGTGCCTCAGTTAATTTTAATTTTGTGAGAATGAATGTCTACTTACTATTGGTGAATCTTTTTTTTTTTAAACTTTATTTATTTATTTATTTGCGTTGGTTTTTGCCTGGAACAGAAACTACAAACAGTTGTTAGCTGCCATGTGGGTGCTGGGAATCGAACCCGGGTCATCTGGAAGAGCAGACAGTGCTCTTAACCACTGAGCCATCTCTCCAGCCCCCCCTTTTATAAAAAAAAAATAAAAACTTTATTTATTTGCCTTGGTGTTTGCCTGGAACTGAAACTACAGACAGTTGTTAGCTGCCATGTGGGTGCTGGGAATCGAACCCAGGTCCTCTGGAAGAGCAGACAGGGCTCTTAACCACTGAGCCATCTCTCCAGCCCCCATTGGTGAATCTTGTATACCAACAATTTTATTTTGCTAAAATATACCTAAATAGATGGGTGCTACCTAACACATGAGATGCATTTAAAAACCTTCACAAAGTAAACTATAAATGAATCTTATATAAACTTTAAGTGAAAATGCTAAACTACAAGGTAATGAAGAAACTAGGCCTCTTCTTCATATGTAGCAACCAGGTTTCCAAAAGCATGTTAAAGTCAATTACAGAAATGTTTCTACACTTTAGGAAAGCATAGAAAGCTCTCTGTTGTCAATTTTACTGGAAAATTTGAGCCACAAAACAAAGTTATTCAGAGGCATAGCCTTGGGCCAGGGAGTTTCAAAGACAACAGTTTCACATTTCAGGCAGGGTCTTACTCAGTTCCAGGACAGAATGAGCTAAGACAAAAGACACCTGAATGTTCCAACCCTCAGGCAGTAAAAACTTGCTAGCCATGCCACCAAGGTGGGGTCAAGGAATGTTAAACTGTAAAAAGTCCCTAAGCATGAGGACATTTACAGCATATTTGTGTCCTTGGCAGCAAGTAATCCATCCACATGGTCTTAGTCTATGAAAAGCTTGTGCAAATTTGGGAACTCAGCTGTTTCATGCACCACACTCATGCTGCGCAAGTACTGTAAAGAGAACAAGCTCCCTGCCTAGGGTCGTATCTTTCTGGCAATAAACTTGCTGTTGCATTTCAGACATCTTTTCTCTGGTGGACTTTCTGGGTGATTGAGATTCAGGCATTACACTTTCCAAACTGATATCCTGCTTTTTTGAGTACACCAAAAGACAGATTAAAGTTGAAATAAACATGTTTCTAAAAACAGCTCCTTGGCAACATTTTGTGAACAGATTATAGAATTACGTTAGTCAGAGGCATTTTTTTTGCTGGAGAAAGTTTCAAGACACCATGGGGCCTAGAAGGAGAAACATTCTGGCTTCACATTCTGACCAACATCTGGGAAGGACCATACTAGCTTGACAATAACACTCTATGCTCAATCCCAGTTATGAACAACAGCTGCTCACTTACCATGACCTGGTTTCCCAGCTCAGCCATGTTCTCTGCTCAGCTTCCCACAGCAACACAAACAGTACAACACACAAAATTGCTGGTGCAAGCTCCTCTTCAAACCCAAACCTAAAACAGACAAAAGGAAGGACCCTGCATCAATTCTGACTCTCAGGTCATCTAAAGAGCCCTGTTTGGCCAAGGAGGCCCAGACACCTGACATTTGGTTACACAACATGGCCTAGCATTTCTTGACCTTGAATTCCATCACATATAGACACTTTTTTACAGATCAGTAGAGATATGCATATCAATATTACTAGGCCTTGACTCCATTAGCTGATCAGGCTATCTATTTGCATTCTAAAGGCACTTTCCCCTTTTTGTCCTGGGTACAATTTGGGAAATTTGGTTGTATAGCCCTCTATACTATGGAGGATGGAGTAAGTTTCTGTCACACTGGAGAAAGAAAGCCCAGAATATCACAGAGAAGTATAAAGACACCCAAAAATGCTTCTGTAATATTCACTTTGCACTATAAGTTCCTAACAACATTTTATTTTTTATTTTTTTAAAACTTAATTTTATTTATTTATTTATTTGCCTTGGTGTTTGCCTGGAACTGGAACTACAGACAGTTGTTAGCTGCCATGTGGGCACTGGGAATCGAACCCGGGTCCTCTGGAAGAGCGGACGGTGCTCCCAACCGCTGAGCCATCTCTCCAGCCCCCAATATTTTTATTTAAAAATCTTTTTCCTATGCCCCCCACTCCTTTCCTTTACCTAACCCTAACACTAAGAAATGAAGTATTAAAACAGCCCCATTATCTTACTGTGTGAAAACCCACAGGTAAAGTAAATATTAATACAAAAGAATTAGAAAACAAAGGGCTTGATTTATGTACTCAAATCAAAGAAAAATATTTTAAAATATTATACAACTATTTCTGAGAATGGAAGCACCTTAATGGTACAGAAACAGCATAGCATGAGCTGTACCTGAATTTTTCTTCAAGATGAAATTACCTAGAATGATGGGGACACTAAAATATGCAAAAATTATAAATCTAAAGGAAAATAATCTTTTTAAAAGAAAATCTGAGTAATAATGATACTTTAGATCTAATTTGATAATAGAAATTCCAAAAGTTACAAAAAGAAATAAATAAATAAAATCACATGAATTTAAATGAAAACTATCTAGCAGACCTGTAATTTTTTTTAGAATAAAACAATAACTTTATGGCCCACCAGTCCTTAAGAATGCCTGTGATTCTGTCATACCTCAATGAGTAGTTTGTTAATGTTCCCTGTTTGGTATAGATTTGTGGCTAATGGCAGGGTGAAAATTGGGAGTACTTTTTAGTGGTTTTAAAACAAATAACTAAATAATCTTGTGTGATTCCTATCAATAAAATTACTAACAGGCCTGTTTACACACACTTATCTCTGTGGTGTTTCAGAAGTTGTCATTGCTTAGTTAAATTTCATTTTGTGAGATTTAACATCTCTTTAGCATGGGTAAATCCTGTATGTCAACAATTTTATTTTTATACATTACACTTTGTTAGTTAAGTGTTACCTAGCATATAAGATGCCTTTAAAACCTTCACTAAATTAACTATAAATGAATCTTACATGTTAAGTTTAAATGCAAAATGCTAAATTTCTAGAAGGTGCTAGAGGAAATACTCTTGCTGATGTTTGGGAAGAAGCTTTTCAGAACTTGACAACAAATAAGTATCTACAAACAGCTCCCTCCTCTCAATTCTATGGGCAGGTTACAGCAACAAATAAAAGCTATGTAGAGGCTTGGACTAGGACCAGGAAGTTTTAAGGACCATGTGGGACCTGAGACAATAGGGATTCTGGCTGCAGGTAAAAACACAGGTTCTGGAATAAACACACTAGCATTTGCACCCCAATATCTGCTTCATCTCATCTTTTGATAGCACCCCTTTACTCACCATATTGCAGTTTCCCAGCTTGGCCATGTCCTCTGCTCAACTCCCTGCAGAAGCACAAGCAGCACAAGCACACAAACCTCTGGCACCACTTCCTCGTCAAAGCCAAGCCTAAATCAAAGAACAGGAAGAGCCCACCAATAAGTCTGATTGACAGCTCAGCTGGAGTCTCTGATTGGCTAGGGAGACCTGAGTGACAAGTTTACCTCCCAGGACACTGCACTGTTATTAAAGGCAAAGTAAAGTGGTCATTGACCTGACCTTCTACCATAGACAAAGACCTCTTCTAGGTCACTAGAGATGCATTTCAATAGCAATTGCCCCAATTCTAGTAGCAAATGCTGCTATTTTCCTCCACTCCGTAGGCACTTTCAAATCTCTAACTAGCATTTACAGCTTCTGGAAACAAGTCATCATTCCAGTAGATAATGTTATAAATACATGTGGATGTAAAGTACATATTTAATAAAACCTGAATATTGGGGACAAAGCACTCTGTCAAATTCTAGAGAGAAAGCTCAGGAAATTCTTAAACATTGACTTCAAAAATAAACAGTTAAGGCAGTCACACACCTTTAATCCCAGCACAGTGAAAGCTGTGAGTGGTGACCTCCACCCTAAATTACACAACTCCAGAGACAAAACTTCTGTTTCTGTGAGTTCAAGGCTATATTAATCCTAACCTGGATGGGTATATAATGGCTTGTAGAAACCCAGAGAGACACAGAATGGTTGCTTGGGGAAGCTACTGGCAGAAGTGACCAGAAGAGAGGCTGAGGAAGTTTCCAGGCAGCTGGATGAGAATTGACTATGGTGCTTCCTCAATCTAATATTTCAGCCTTTTCTGGATACTTGGCTCTGAGCCTGATTTACACTACAACAAGTACAAGCTAATATACCACTAAGAATATATTGCTTACAAATATATTGCTTACACCTTTCTGCTATTTTTCAAATGATCACCATATAATTACATTTACATAATAAAATTGTTGGTCCAGGACATTCCCTAATCTGAAACAAAATTATTAGAAAAAATAGAAAACATTATTGCAGATGGTGCTGGGCCAGGATAAATAGCACAAAGGGTGGAGCTACAGCCTGGGAGTCATAGTGGGGGTCAGAAGGAGCTGAGAGATATGCATATCCACAGGTGTCTACATTCCTGCAGTGTCAACAATGTGGACTATGCAGTCATGATGGTACTGGTTTGTCCTACTATCATGTGACTTGCAACAGCAGTTATTCACCCCTTACACTTCCATGACTCTATGAACTTGGGACCTCTTGACCTGTTCTCTCCTGCACTCAGCACCTGCCCCTGTCCATGAATGAGAGTCAACATTATAGGAATGACCCTCCTGGTGTTTAATGAGACAAACTTGGGGGCCATATTCTGGAGATCACAGGCCAATTTGGGACACACAAAAGTGACTCCCATCTTTCTGAAATGACAAATCACTTTATGCAAAAGTCACATCATGTCTTTGAGGTCACAGGTCAGTTCACATGATCTTTTTCTGGAGTCAAAGTTGACATTTTACTTGATGCATGTCCCCATCTGGGATTACACCAAACCACTCTCCTCTTTTCTCAGCACCATCTCCAAATTATTCATTCCCCACAGCTCTAATGGTGATTGCAGCTAAGTGAAAATATTTCAGAAAATAAACAAAATATGTAAAAATAAAAGAAAAAGAATATCATGTCGCCCATAACTGGGAGGGACATACATTTGGGTGCTGGCTGCTGGATGCTTGGTGATAGCTACTGAGTTCTAGGTGCCAAGTGGAGAATGCTTTCTGCTATGATTTTGGTAGTGATTTCTACGAACTAGGTGTTGGTTGCTAATGCAAACTGGTTGATACTGGCTGATACTTTTTGGGTGGGAGGTGCTTTAACATGAGTGTTGTCTGTCAGGTGATGGATGCTGTGTATTACATTTTGTGGTAGGAAGCAGATAAGTAAATTTGATCATAATAAAGGAAAATTTGGCCAAGGAAATACTACATCTGACAGGGAAAATTACATATCTTGTCATGCTGTCTCAGAAAAGTAGCTTCATTCACAAAGGGCATTGTTCTTGATATTTAATTTTATATATATATCCTTGAATGCTGCATCCTCTGCCTCTATTCACCTCTTCATGCCAAATGTCTTATAACTTAATTAACTCAATATCCTATAAGCTCAGAATAGTATCCTAGCACCATCTTCAAAGCTTCATGCAATGGACGATAATAGTATCCTCACTGGAATTCTGACTCTCCAAATATAGATGGGAGCAACACTGCTTAATGAAAACAACAGAGAAAAAATTTATAACCTATGAATTTTGCAGTTTTTGATTCCACAACCAGTACAACATATATTATTCTCCTAAATTTGGTTGCTGAAGTCTGATGGTTGTGAACATGCTTGGGCCCTAGGTTACTCAAGGATTTGCATAAAATTGCTTCTTTGGATTAGAAATCATATTGTCTTTTATTTCCTTAAATTTAAGGCTAAGAAGGATAGAGATTTACCCTTAGAATACATTCCTAGGCTTCAAATGTCAAAGGGGCCC
>PVIH01020243.1:0-33069 GCA_004025045.1 Sigmodon hispidus | reverse complement strand
CCTCTACTGAAGAATGGATTAACAAACTGTGGTACATCTACACAATGGAATACTACTCAGCAGTAAGAAAAAATGATATCCTAAAATTTGCAGGCAAATGGATGGATTTGGAGAATATCCTCCTGAGCGAGGTATCACAATCTCAGAGAGATAAGCAGGGGATGTACTCACTCACTAGTGGTCTCTAAACAAACAAACAGGAAAAAAAGCCAAACATGCCCAAGCAGCAAACCACAACCACTGAACAGCTTGGGATCAGAAACACCCTGGACTGACCTTTCGAACCCCACTCCAACTATAGGAATACCAGACTCATTCTTGAGGGAGGGGGGACAAAACTGGATTTGGTCAGGAGTGGAGACTGATCCAAGCATTATTGGATCAGTAGGACCATAGGACTGTCTGCTCCCTGCCCAGCGAAGGGATGGGGAGTTGCAGAGAAGAGAAATGTCAAGATGTGTTGGGAGGGGGAAGGGACCTTGAATGAGGATATACAGGGATGGGAAAAAAATTCAGAGGGAAAGCTGAACACATAGTAAATATACGTGTAGCAATCTTATTTGCATTACCACCCTTGATAAGCCATGCTTATGATTCTTATCCTGTTCATAGTTATTGTTAACTTTTCCTCATTTTAAATTCATGTTACTGTTTTTTTGTTAAATACAAAATAAAGAAGGAAAAAAAATTCACACACAAAAAACAAACAAACAAACAAACAAAACAAAACTTCTGGTTTGACTGTTTAAGGATTTCTTAGCAGAAATTTGTGGTGGCCATAGTGCATCTGCAGACATTAGCTGAGACCTAGTGTGCTTTCTTCATCTGTAGCTGGGCCTAACCTGGCTTGAGGTGCCTTAGCTATTATTTTGTATGTTCCATGTATTTTAGAGAAAAGAGAAGTTTTATTGCTGTATTTTTTTTTTAGTTATTCTCGATGTTTTGCTTTTTATATAAAGTTTAATATTGATTTTAAAAAAACAATTTGAAAGTTCATAAATAAAAAGCAAAAGAAACAGAAAAAAAAAAGAAAACGGTATTATCTCACTCAAAGGAGCATGAGTGAGATGTCTGAGCTGTGGCTTCAAGTACTTGTTCCTATATTTCTGAGTAGTACTTATGTGATGCTAACAATGAAATACATGAGCCAAGTTTAGCAGAATGCCTGGCATATAGCAAATGTTAGCAATTGTTATTACATAATATTAAGTGTGACAAAGAAAGACAGGTGTGTCTAGGAGAACTGGTAAGAACAGACACCATGGACCATTCATTCTGCCTGGGAGAAATAAGCAGTGTCTTGTCTTCCCAAAGGAACAACATGCCAACTTGGTTAAAAGAAATGAGCAGAATTTGGAGAGTATGAAAAGATTAGGTCAGAAAAAAATTTCTAATTTTCTTCCATTCCATTCTTGGCATCAAAATGTCAGAAATGATGACCCTCCTTAAAAAAAAAAACAATCAGCATTCAGACAGTAGCTCCAAGGTGATTTTCTTTTTAATTAGAAAATACAATCAGGGGGCTGGAGTGGTTAAGAGGACTGAGTGTTCTTACAGAGGACCCAGGTTCAGTTCCCAGCACTCACATGGCAGCTTACAACTGTCTGTAACTCTAGCTTCAGGGCAAAACACCACTGTACATAAAATAAAAGTAAATAAATGAATCTTTAAAAAAAAGAAAAGAAAATAATAATCAGCTAAACTTCTAATTCTCCCTTTAATAAACAATTGACAAACTTTTTCCTAGCACATTATTTTTAGAGGAAAAAATGGACTTTTTTGAAAGCAGCAACAGCAGTTCATATTTATAAAATTTGTCTTCAAAGCTTAAAAATAGATGTAAAAGTTGCTTGTCAACCCTGCTCCACCCTCACCCAACAGTGGAAGAAAGGCAGGCAAGGCATGCTTTCTGGGATGCTCCTGTGTGTGTGTGTGTGTGTGTGTGTGTGTGTGTGTGTGTGTGTGTGTGTGTGTGTATTTTGTGGTTTTGGTTGGTTTTTGCTTTTGTTTTTGAAGACAAGGTTTCTCTGTGTGTTATAGGCCTTATCCTGGAACTTGCTCTGTAGACCAGGCTGACCTGGAACTCACAGAGATTCTCCTGCCTCTGCCTCCTGCTGGGATTAAAAATGTGCACCACCACCTGGCTTGAGTTGTGTGTTTTGTCAGCCTCTGGTACTCTCTCTTCCCTGGAATGTTCATCATATAAATAACAAGTGAACGGAATAATGAAAGAAAAACATCACTAGCAATGTTTTCTCCCTTAGCTTATCCTGGGAGGCTGGAACAATAAACAGGCTACACAGCAGTTCTTCAATGTGCCCTCATCTCTTAACTGCTGAGCAATCTCTCCAGCCCTCATCCTTTGTGGCTCAGCCTCCTCCCTGTCCCAAAGCACTCCTGGAGCTCCATTCAGGCAGAGCTTTGGAAGAGGTTTCTAAAGTTGGAATTTTCTCTGAACACAGAGCTCACTAGGGAATCCTGTAAAAGAAAGATAGAGTGCCTTTATGTTACATACAGGAGCACCACAGTTATCAATTTTCCAGCCAACTGCAGTCAAACACATAAAATATGTACCACCTGCAATGTATATATATTTATATATTAAAATATTTATATATTTAAAACCCATCTCAAAATGTGCATGAACAGAATTGAAGAACTGATTTACCTTCATCTGAACTTCTGTATGCCTCCTTGGGCCACTCAGCTCTAACTATCCTGCTCAGCCATAAGAGGACACTTCTAAAACCTTAAATACCAGTTACATAGCTTAAGGCTCCAAGATGGCTTGAAAAGGTACGCATAGCCATATCTGAGGTTCAATCAAAACTAAGAGCATCAACGGGTAAGATTCATATCCCATCTCAGAGATGAGACACAACCCCAATTATCACTTAAGGTGAAGCTAAAATCTAGCTAACTGACTGCATCTTACAGCCAACCAGCATATACCATGGCCATTCCTGGGCTCAACAAACAGTTTCAGCTGCCACTTTTCTCTGTGCTCAGCTATAAAGCAGTGGTCCTCAACCTGTCTAGTGCTGTGACCCTTCAATACAATGCTTCATCTTGTGGTGACTCCTAACCATAAAATTATTTTTGTTGCTACTTTATAACTGTAATTTTGCTACTGTTATGAATCATAATGTAAATAAGTGATATGCAGGATATCTGATATGCAACCCATGTGAAAGGGTCACTTGACCTCCAGGTTAAGAACCACTGAATAGAGGCAAAAAAAATTGGCAAAATGCAAGGCCCTAGGTTCTATTTTCCAGCCCTTGGGAAAAAAGAACACTCTGTTCTTTAAGAAAAACATAGAACACTTATTTGTGGTTACCTATATTTTGAATAAATGGAACATACTGAGCTTTCAACATAAAATATATGTTCATAATAGAATGCCTAAAATGAAATGAAGTAGTCTAACATTGATCCCATTGATCCCAATTCTACATTTTAAATCAGTGAGTCAGCATATGTGTGCACATTAATTCTTGTAAGACAGTTAGTTCCACATCCACAAAAGCCATGCAGGGAGAAGAGGCAGAGAACCTGGCATTTTACTTTTTGTGTTCCTGTCTGTTCAATTAAAGCACAGGCACATTTTTTTTAAATTAGTAAGATCATTTTATCTTATAAAATTTCCTTTGTAGAAATATGAAAATTTTCTTAACTAAAAAGAAATTTTACTTTATTAAGATTATATTAAACAATATTACTGTAATACTGCATTATATTTTTAGTCACTAACAGTCTCATGCAAGGGTGTATGTGTACACACATGTGGTGAAGGTATACACATCTGTGAACATGTATGTGTGGTGGCCAGAGGTTAAGGTCTGGTGTTATTAATATGGCTCTTTTAATTTTGAGTGAAGAAAAGTGTTCTACAATTTTAAAATCTTTGAAAAATACTACCAGTGTTGTAGGCAAGTCACAGTGTGTTAAACTTTAAAATCAGTTACCATTTTACATCTGTTTACCACATTTGAAACTACAGAATTAGAAAATACCACCTACAGCTTGTTTCCATTTTGTAAAAAACCAAACCAACAACAACAAAACGTGGCAGAGGGGCTAGAGAGATGGGGGTGGGTAGGAGTGCTTGCTGTTATTTTCAAGAACACAGACCTGAATTTGAATCCCCAGCACCTAGGTACAAGCTAGGCACTGAGGAGAAACAAGTAGGTCCCAAGGCTTGGTGGCCAAGCAGCCTAGCTAAAATGGTTCAGTGACAGACCCTGTCTCAAGGGAATAAAGAAGGTATGTGTGGTACTTTGAGTTAATTGGCGTCCATAATCTCATAAGGAGTCACACTATTAGGAGGTGTAGCCTTGTTAAAATAGGTCTGGTCTTGGAGAAAGTGTCACTGCAGAAGAGTCCTTGAGATGTCATACATGCTCAAGATACTACTGTCTCAGTTCACTTCCTGTTGCCTACAAGCTAAGATGTAGAACATTTACATACCTCTCCAGCACCATGTGTGCCTGCATGCCACCATGTTGCACCATGATGATAATGGACTAAACCTCTGAGAATGTCAGCTGCCTCAATTAAATGTTTTCCTTTATTTTAAAAAAGTTGCCATGGTCATGTTGTTTCTTCATAGCAATAGAAGCCCTAACTAACCCAGCAAGCAATACACACACAGACACCAAATCACATATCTGTAGCTTCAATACTGGCTAGAAAATCAATTCTCAACTGTGATTGTCTTTAGAAGGTAGGAGAGTACAGTCTTTATTTCTATTTCTAGTTCTTGTACTCATCTTGCAAATATGAAATATATATAACATCATTGAATAAGGAAATATCTCTATCAGTAGTAGAAAAATATATTCATTATATTGATTAAAATTAGAAAGATAAAAAAAGAGCAAAATGGTCAGAAAAAGTACCTTCAAAAGTTTTGTTTTCTATGTTGTCTGTTTTTCCTCTGTGGTACTAAACCTAGGATATATTCTAGTACTGAGCTATATTCCCAGGCTACTTCAATTTTTAACTGACCCATAAAAATATAAAAGTTGTACATATCAGGACATAATGTGGTATTTTAATATATGTCTATATTCTGTAATCATATTCACAATTCTTCTCAACCATTTACCATTTCTTTACAGCAAAGGCATTCAAAATCTGTTGTTTTTGAGATACACAAAGCCACCGTCTATTATAATCACCTTTGAAACTGCTTGTTCCTATCAAACTTCAGCTTAGTGTCTATTGATCAATCTTTCCTACCCTACCACTCACCCTAATTCTCTAAGATCAGCCTTCTCATTCATATTCCATATATGAGTGAGACCTTGCAACATTACTGTGTCTATCCATGCCTGGCTTCTTTCACTGAGCATAATGATCACCAGGATCTGTCATACATGTTGTAATGACAGTATTTCATTGTCTTTTAAGGCTGAGTAGTATTCCATCATGAATGCACAACACATTTTCATTTTCCATTTACCAGTTGGTGACACTTAGTTGATTCACTATCTTTGCTGTTGTGAATGGCACTGCAATGAACACCAGAGTGAAGATGTCTCTTTGATGTGCTGATTTCATTTCCATTAGATACATACCCAAAAAGCAGGCCATCACTGGATCATACAGCAGTTCTACTTTTAAGTTTTGAAGGAACCTTCATACTCTTTTCCATAATGACTTGCAAATTTACATTTTTCTGAACTGTGTGCAAAGGTTCCTATTTCTCCACATCATCACCAACACTTCTCATCTTTTATTGTCTCTATGATATCTGGAATTGTGGTTTCAATTTGCATTTCTCTGATGACCAGTGATGTTGAGCATTTTCTCATATGCCACTAGGCATTTGTATGTCTTCTGAGAAATGTCTGTAGGTCTACTGCCCACATTCTTAAATTGGGTTATTTAGCTGGGTTCTTGGAGAAGGATATTGTTAAGTTTTTGGAATTTCTTATATAACATGATTATCAACCTCTTGTCAGATATAGGAGACTTAGTAAAATTGTCAGTGATAATGTCCCTTATAAAAGCTAAACTTATTAATGACAATATAAGAGTCACTTCAGCTTTGGAGAATACTGTAAGGAGACATGAGCTGAAACAGCTAGCAAGATAGGATGTAAACAGTTTTGGAAAGCACTGGAACCTTCACTGCAAAATCAAAGAAAAAAGAAGATGGCAAAGGAAAGCTAGCAATCAAAGCATGATGCCAGATTCTCTAATAAGGGCCTGTCCCTCAGTTTCCTGAGTCACCACCCACACTCCTGTTTCTTCTCCCTTGCAACAATGAACATGAATGTGAACATTAGCTGGAGTTGCAATACCTCCTGGGAGGAATGAATTTTTCACAAGAAAAGGCCTAGAGAAGTTTTCAGAATTCTGGGGATTATCCCATGCAGATAGGCAGGAATAAAAATAACACAAAATGAGACAGGGAGGGAGCCATTTGTGAAGGAAGCCAGTAAGGTAAAAGATGTGAGCCCCAACTGAACATTCCATTCCACAACTGCCAACTAACCCATTATCTTCATTTGCCACACCCTACGACAGGTATCATGTGACCATGAAGTAGTATATGCTACTGGATTTCATAGGGGTATATTTTATAAAAGTATGAAACCATCTCCCTCACCCCACAAACTCTGCTTACACTGTGCAATTAGTCCTTTTCTGTATGTAGTCAGAAATCAATGTGGCATTGTCCCAGCCCAGTCTGCTCTGTCTGGCAAGTTCCTTGGACAGCCCATTTATGGAGAGCAAGAGGCACAAACCCACCAACAGACAAGAAATATAGCCACAGAGGGACAGACAGACCCACCCACAGGCAGAGACACAGGCTGCAAACACAGACACTGGTGCACTGACACAAGACACAGACAGACACGGAAATAGACACATAGAAAGGATATTTATCCAATGGAGACAGATTCGTAGAGCCTGAGGCCTGTGCTCTAAACATGTTCCCACCTCAAGCTCTCCTATCTGTCACTCATCCAGAACTTCCGGGCCTAAATCACTGCCTACTATTTGTAATTCTACCACAATTTAAATTATTGAAACCAAGCAAAAGGGGTATTTTTAATTTTGGTAACTATAAAGTCCCAGGTTTAAGCAGTTAACTGAGTCATCTGCATTCACAAATCTTTTATCTGTTGCTTTTACATTGATGGCTCATATCTCAACTCAAATGCAAATTTTATCAAACAATTCAGTCTCTTCCATCTCCCATACCTATCTATGTCTCTTCCAGCCCGTAAGAATCATTTTCAGATGAATTAAATAAACAGCCAGACTCTGGAATGGTATGCAGTCCCCAAATCCCAGCTGACATCACTACCTTGTGTGGCATGTGGCTCTAGGGAGCAGCTTATGTCCTAAGAACAACCTGTCACCCAGTGCTACTCTTGCATAGAAAGGAGAATTAGCAGCTGTCAGCATTCACAAATGTTCCATGAATTGAAAAGGCCCACTCCTGGAAATTTAGTGCGCATTGTTATCAAGGTCAAATGGTCCTTCCAGTACAAAAACTCACTCAACCAAATGCTAATGTCTTCTTTGAAGTCCTGATCATAATCTTAACTTTTCTCCCATTTTTATGTAAGTAAAAACACTTGATTTCCTACTCTGTAGTATGCATCCTAAATTTACATCTTACCTGTTATAAACAATCATTTGAGCAACAGGAAAAATAAATTTCTCTGCAAATCCTTTGAGTGATCTTAAGTAACACTCAGTTAACTTGTGAGAAACCTGAGGAAATTCTAGTTTATACTATATTTCCCAATTGATTTTGAAAATTGATTAAGCTTATTAATATACAAAAATAAATTCTCACTTTTACATTTTAAAAACTGCACAGTAGTCTCCAGTTAGCTAAAATTTCACTTCCTGGGAATTAAGTTACCAAAGTCAACAGTAGCCCCAAAACATTAGATAGAAAACTCCAGAGATAAACAAGTCATAAGCTTTAAACTGTACATTAGTAGTAGTAGCAGGACAAAGTCTTGCACTACTCCACTCCATTCTGGTAAACCTGCCAAGAATAGAAATCATCCCTTTGTTCAGTGTATCCACAGTGTATATACTACCCGCCCTTCAGTCAATAAGTAGCAATTTCAGAAATCAGGTTGAATGTATAGATATCTTATATTCAATTAACTTTAATTTTATTTAATAGCCCCTAAAGTCTATGACATGATGCTGGTAATTCTTATATTCCAAAGGTAAGTTACAAAGTGCTTCTTTTAGTGAAAAATTAAGACATTTACACAATTTTTATGATAGTATATGCTTCTAAATGTTCTATTTTATCTCTGACATTAATCAGTACCCAATTTATAAATTAAACTTTGTCACAGTTATTATATAGGTATGTATGTATGTTATTTACAGAAAATATATGTTGTATAGAGTTTACTACTATCTGCATTTGCAAACATCCGTTCAGGTCTTGTCTTGGAATATATTCCATAAGAAGAGGGGCTATTATATTATCAAACTATAAAAAAATCTAAATGATGTCACCAAAAATAATTGCAAGGGCCATCCTACTTTATGAAGGTTGACCTCAAAACCTGGCCAGACCCACTAGTAAACCATCTGCAAATTTATCCATGCTGTCTTGTGAACAGGGTAGGCAGTTGGTAAATCTACAACTCAACAGTGGCACCCTCTCTGTGAAAGTCTCTTTGTCTAGTATGGTCACAGAATTTTCATTAAGAATTTCTCATCTACTAGGCCTGGTAACACAGGCCTTCAATCCCAGCACTGGAGGCAGAGGCAGGTAGATCTCTGTGAGTTCAAGGCCAGCCTGGTCTATATAGAGAGTTCCAGAACAACCAGGGCTAAATAGTGAGACCCTGACCTGCCTCCAAAAGAAAGAAAGAAAAGAAAAAATAATTGTCACTTGTCTCAAGAAAAAAAAAAAAAAACTTCTGCAATCAATGCTTACCCTGCCCCCTCAATTCCTATCAGCCTTATGGAAATAAAGTGCCACGTCACTGTCAACAGCTCCAAATACACCAGGAAAGCAGATGCCAACATGGAACAGTCTCCTGTTCAGTTGGCTTCTAAACAAATCTAGATATCGGGTGCATTGGATTTGCTTCCATTGACTGCTTTTAGTAAGCCCATAAGCCTTTTCTTAAAAGTTTTACCTCACATTTTCCTCTATTGATTTAAACATCATGCCTTGTTCAATGTTTCTCCTGAAATATTAGCACTATATCTTAACCTGACATGCTAGCTTACTCTAAATCATTCATGACTAGAGAAAATTTAGTGTGAGCACTAACTCTAAATGGAAAAATTAGCTGTATTAGTCCAGTGTCAACTCCAGTCCATTAATAAACCATACAATGAATTAGCTGTGGATCCATTTGGAAGAACTGGGCCCTGGATGTCACCATTCAGCAGCACAAACACTGCTGCAGCTCTGCTGTGTCCGTTCATCCTTTACAGAGATACACCCCCATTCATGCTTCTTAACAGCCCAAAGGCACTAATAACTCAGCTTAAATGGCCTTCAAGAAAATTACCTCTCTATTTAAGCTAGGAAAGCACCTCAGAAGCTCTGTTTTCACTGCAAATTCTATAATATAGAAATATTTGCAACCTACTTCACATTTATTATCCCCTTGGTGATATTTAATAATTCTACCCTGTGCAAAGTGGCAAGAGTAAGATGCTGCCCTTACCCTACAATGTCTACAGGGAGTACTGCTAATATTTTGCACAAATGTGACTAATCCAAAGGTTAATCAAACTTGCCAAGAATTCATCCCCTCCCCCAAAGATCTGGTAGTTTCCTTTAGCTCACAGGAAATACAGAACTCATGATATACTTTCTTCAAAATGACCTAAAGCCAGAATTGTTAAAATAGTGTATGTTTATAAACCTCCCTAACCCTAAGCCATAATGGCATTGTGATATTGGAGGAAATCAGACATGGTATGTGGCCTGGGCTGGTAAGTTCTTACTCAAGCATTGTAATAGGGCCTAAAAGAAGATGCCAGGGGACAAAAGAAAGTAGAGGGCACGGCTACGCATGAAGCACTGTTGGTAGTGAGTCCCTGAGTTCAGTCTCCAGCACAGAGAGAGAGAGAGACAGAGACAGACAGAGACAGACAGACAGACAGAGACAGACAGACAGAGAGAGAGAGAACAAGACACAAAGAGACGAGGAGAGGGCATATAGGGCAATACTTCTTCCAAGGTGAAACTCTCCCCAAAAGGGCAGAGGAAGAGAGAAGATACAGGGATGAGTTGTCCACTAAGCACTGGGGTCCTTTGGTCAAAGGACAATAGAATTAGATCTAAATCTAGCATGATGGCTGAGCATCCCTCCCCCTTTTCACAAACGCCCTTGTCATTCTGCATATTTTAACATTCTTCTAATTTACGCCGAACTACCAACCACCTGCCACCAAAATCTGTACTGAAACAGCACACAGCCGTCACCACGACTGGAGAGATCTGCTAAGATGGCACTAAACAAGTATTCAACCCTTAGCTCAATCAAGATTCTCTCTGGCTCCCCAACCTTCATTGGCTCACATAGCTTTTTCTTAAGTGTTTGGAGAGTCAAAACAAAAGTCCCCAAAACCACATTTTGAGGAAGCACAGTCCACCCCCATTTCATTAAGGGCTGCAGATCACACCAGCAACTGACTGAGACTATGCTACCAAGCCAGACTGGGAGGTTCAGGGACACAGCAGGAGCCACAGGGACCCCTCTGGGAAAGCTGCCCTGTCCTAACAAGAGGGGAAGAGAGGAAGTCAACACATAGAGAGCTAGGGCTTAAAGGATACAAACGTTCAGGGCAGCCCCATGTGAACCAAACTACAGGGGTATGAAGCCAACCCAGGCCTTAGGGTGCCCACAGTTGCTAGCTCACTTTCTGGGCACTCTCTAGACCATTGGTTCTCAACCTTTCTAACACTACAACCACTTTACGGTAGCTCCTCATGTGGTGACCCTCCCCAAACTATAGAACTATTTTTGTTGTTACTTCATGACTGTTATTTTGCTATTGTTACAAATCATAATGTAAGTATTTTTTGGAGATAGAGGTTTGCCAAAGAGCTTGCAACTCCCAGGTTACGAACTATGGCTAAGCCCTAAGGACTGGGGTCTGTTCTCCAGAATGTCTCCATTTCCCAAAACAACTCAATAACCCCATTTCCACTACTAGAAGTACAATAGCACTCCTTTAGCAGAAGGATAAGTTTCAAGTCTCCAATGAATACTCCAAACCATGAATAGCACCTAATCTTACATCCTGTGGTATCCCATACAAAGATACCTATGACAGAGTAGAATTTCTGATCTCATCGTAGTAAGAGATTGCTGACACTAGCAAATATAAAACAGCACAATTATAACAAACTAGAGTAAAAGTGTAGTGTCTAAGGCAAATTATTCAGTAAAGTCGGGGTTCCTTGAATACAAGTACTGTGAATCCATAATAGGCAATCTAATAATCAATACCACAGTGACTAATGGGGAGATAGCAGCATATTCAGTGAGAATAAGCTGGACAAAGGGATGATTCATATCCCAGGCAGGATGGAGCAGGATGGAGTGGGATGGTGTGAGATTATATCATGCTACTCAGAATGGCATGCAATTTAAAATTTATGAATTGTTTATTTCTGGAAATTTCCATTTAATATTTTCAGACCATAATTGACCACACATAAATGGTATTACAGATGGGGGTTACAGTAATTTAAATGAGCTGCTGCTCGTTCTATACTGAAGGGCCTCTCTGAAGGCTCCTTCACAAATGCAGGGGAGAGAACACGCACCCACCACCACCACTCCTGTGCTTGCATCCAGGACAGGAACCCTAGCCCCTAAACTTCACATGTATCAGTCCTCTAGCACACTGCACCTTTCTGGAAGTAATTTTAGGGGAAGAGAAACAGTATGGGGCAGTCTAGGTCACTTCTCAAAGTGGAGATTCATTGCTGGTAGAAATATAAAGGAGTCTACCCACTAGAGGTTCCTCAAAAGGCTGAAAACAATAACGACCAAATGACCCAGATACAACACTCCTGGGTGTATATCAGAAGGTTCCTAAGTTAGCATATTCGCACATTCATGTTTACTGATGTACTACTACTATTCACACAATAACCAAAATATGACAGTCACCACCAACAGATTAATGAAATATGTCACACACACTTCATTTGGCCATAACAAAAGTAATTGTGTGATTTTTGTAAGGAAGTGGATGGAATTGGAGAGTATCATGCTAAGCAAAATAAAACATACTCAAAAATATTAATATAATGTTTCCCCTATATGCAGAATCTAGAGAGAATCTAGGGAGGCAAACACACAATAAAAGAAGGATGACTATTTGAAGGAATCAATGGAACAAAAATGTAATGGAGGGAAGGCAAATAGTATGTTTTCTCACTTATGTGAAATCTAGATTTAAATATATGTATATATGACATAAAAGCAGAAGAGAGACAATTTGAGGGGACGGAAGAGGACCAAAAAAAGAAAGAAGGAGGGATGAGGTTGGGTGGGCACAATAGGAAGGTAAATGTCAGTGAAGTACAATTTTATATATATATATATATATATATATATATCATATGTGATATGTATCACATATAATGTATCAATATATCATATAATATATATAAATATATAGTTGATGTATATATATACATATATCTCAAAATGAAGCCCATTAATAGTAAAAAAAAAATAGTCATAAACCAGCAGCAACAGCAGAGAACCTGTCAAGAAAACAAATTGTCTGGTTCCAAGCTGAACATACTAAATAAGAAGTGAATAATCTAGGGACCAGCAGTCTATTTTAACAAGATTAAAGTTCTGTGGTATCCAGAACCACTGTCTACGAGAAGCAGAAATGCCTGTCCACACAATGAGGTTACAGGAGGTCCCAGGGTCCTAGAAAGCAGCTGGCTCAATCTGAGCTTTCAGGGATAAGTACTAATGTAGTCGGAAGTTTCTGGCCTGGCCTAGCCCTGAGATCTGGACCTACCCATAGCCACTTAGTCCAAAAGAAACACACACTATAAGTCTATATTAATTACAATATGTTTGGGCTATGACTCAAGCTTATTACTTGCTAATTCTTACAATTTAAGTTAACCCATATTTCTTATTTATGTTTAGCCATATGACTTGGTACCTTTTGGTTCAGTATAGTGTTCTCATCCTACTTCCTCTGTGTCTCTCTGTTGTCTCTGCTCTTCTCTTTCGCTTTCCAGAGTTCCCCTAGTCTGATTGCCTTGCCTCTACTTCATGTCTAGCTACTTACTTAACCAATCAGCATTTTATCAAACCAATAGGAATGACAAATATTTACAATGTACAAGAGCACACTAGAGCTGAGGCAAGATTCTTCTATAACCTTTCTGCCCTGATCTACTGCCTCCTCAGAAAGAAAGAAAGAAGAGCCAGGTCTCTTCAGGAACTATTAGAGAAGTACAAAGTTCAGACAACATGGTGCTACAGAAAACAGAATGAGAAAAATCAAGTTCACCTGCTTAGACACACTCAATTCCTCCTTGACCTAATGAGCCAAGCAAATGAGCAGGTGTGAGAAAGATGTATAAATCCTGGCTACACATAGTCATATTCCCCAATGACCCAAGGTTTGGGATGGTTAGTAACTACTGAAGAGACTATAAGTCTATGAGAAGTGGGAAGTCTGAATACTAGTTTGTTTGCTTTGAGAAAGGTACCATTGGGCTGGATAGACAGCTCAGCCATTTTAAAGGCTAGGCTCACAGCCAAAAATATAAGAGAAAGGTATTATTGCTCCTATAGCCACAAGTTTCTAGCTAGAAGTGATGATTTAAGCAGGAACAAAATATCAGGCTGCTTACATGGGCAGAACTAACTAGTAAAAGTTTGGGGAAGAAAGAACAGAGCAGAGAGTTACTATGAGCAGATCCAGTTCTTTGACCTTTTAATATATCATATGAATACTGAAGCACAGGGTTCCCGAGTCTAAAGATTTGAGTCCAGCCTAAGAAATATAGTGAGACTCTGTTTGAGAACAACTCTGTACTTCCTTTGTGGTGCCATTTTCCTTCATAAATTTATTTCACTCAACAATGAAAGTACTGCTTAAGGAAATGAGAGGAGAATTAATCAGGCATTTTAACATCTCTGGTTAGGAACTAAGATTTCCCATGATCTACTCAGCTCTGGGTCCAGTTTCCAGAAAAAAAGAAAAAAAAAAGAGTGCTTTAAATGACTGGCTCCACTGATCAGCATATCTTGCTTCCTAAATTTTAGCAGTATATCTAGCATTGTTTAGAAATACTAGAAGTAGGATCAATACCATAGAGGTCTATAGAAGACATCAAATTATACATAGACATTTACATACAAAGATGAAGCTCATACTTTTTATTAATTTAAAGGGCAAATCAGATGGAAAACTCAGCATCTGTCATGAAATGGCTACTTTTATAGAATGTGGCATGTTCTTACACTGGGATTTAGAGTGTTCTCAGGAAAGATATGATTTAGGGAGAAATTCTTGTAACATCTTAAATGGACAAGGGATCAATATTGTAGATATGATGCATTGGTGCATTCACAAATCTGATGTGCACAGGAATCACCTGGGATGTCTTTAAATGTGACTTGGTATGCCTGGAATCTGGCTAGACCTGTATTTCCAACAGACTTGGGGTGACAGGATAGTATTTCTTTGTATTTGGCAATTATTAAGGGATGTTTTCAATTTAATAAAACTTTATAAGAAATAACCCCCAAAGGTAGTTCTACAAAAACATATATCAAGCACCGAGCTAGGGATAGGAATGAGAATTAAATATAAATGAGTATGAAGGATCTCATCCAATGATGTTCTAAAGCATTTTATGGTAATTATGTATGTAAATAAAATTACTAATAAATAAAGTCATATACTTGAATGGATTATGTAATATTTAAATATGCTTCTACAAAGATATTTCTAAAATATTTTTAAGTGACCAAGAAGATTTTGTTACTGCTCACACAGCACTTCTTTTTTTCCTCTCTTTTTTTATTATCAAAAAAGTCATATTTTTTATCCATGTATCCCCTTGTTCAAACTCCCTTCCCCCTCCCACCAATCCCAGTCACTCTCTCTTCTCCCCATCACTTTATCTCCTCCCCAGCAAAGGCAGGAATGCCCAAGGTCCCAAGGTGGCTTAGTTCAACATCCACTCCAGGCAGATCCACTTTTCTCACCCCAAAATCAAGACTGGGTCAGGTGTTCCTCTGGAGGGAACGGGCTCCAAGGTGCTGGTCCAAGGTGTTTCAGATCCCAAGCTGTTCAGTTTTTGTGGTTTGCAGCTTGGACATGGTCTGCTTTTTGCTTTTTTGTTTAGAGTCCACTAATGAGTGAGCATATCCCCTGCTTACCTTTCTGAGCGAGGGCTCAGGAGGATATTCTCCAAATCCATCCATTTGACTGCAAATTTTAGGATATCATTTTTTTCTTACTGGTGAGTAGTACTCCATTCACACAGCACTTCTAAAGACATTGAAGAATTTTAAAACAATACTTTAGGCTACAAAAAATAGGGAGTTAGTATTTAATGGAAATATTTTCAATTTGAGAAGATGAAAATATTTTAAAGAAAGATGGGGGACTGGAGAGATGGCTCAGCGGTTAAGGGCACTGACTGTTCTTCCAGAGGACCTGAGTTAGATTCCCAGCAACCACATGGCAGCTCACAACTGTCTGTAATTCTAAGATCTGACACTCTTACACAGTTATACATGTAGGCAAAACTCCAATTCACATAAAAAATATAAATATAAAAAAGAAAGATGGTAATGTTAGCCATACTATAAATGTACACAGATCTGGTCACTCAGAAATGGTTAGAATTGGGCCTGGGAAACTGGCTATGCAGTTAAAGCACTTGCTGTGTGTATAAGCATGAAATAGAGCTTGGATCCCCCAAAATCTATATGAATAGCAGGTGTCAGCCCACCTGGAATTCCATCCTTGGAAGGTGGAGACAACATATCTCCAGATCAAGCTGTCAAGTAAAACTAGCAGTATTGGTGAGATCTGGGCTTCAGGGACCCTGCCTCAATGAACAAGGTGGTCAGCTCTTAACCCATAGACATATGAGCAAAATTAAATGAACTGAGAAGGTTGTATTTATAATTTTATATAACAATTTTATATGTAGCAATAATAAAAAAGATGGCATGAATTTAAGAAGGGATGAGGGCATTGGTGGAGTTGGAGGGAGAATAAGAAGATAGAAAATTATCTAAATATGGTACTCATATGAAACTATCAAAAATAAAATATTTTTAAAAGAAGGTGGAAGAATAATTGAGAATGATTCCTGAATCAAACCTCAGTATCCATATGCACATGCATGCATGTGTGCAGTCACACAATTGCACCCACACATGAAAAAACATTCATGTACATTTGCCTACACCATTTACAAAAATCAGAATGATATTTATGATATAAGTATTTTGTCACAATAATAAATAAAACAAGCATGAACTATTTCAACATCTTGCTAAAGAAGAATTCTTTCCCTTTGTACTTCCTGTTCAAGGTTCAGATAACACCTAAGCATTGCCACAGTAGTAGGGTGACTGGAAATGTCCCTAGATATGTAATAGCAATATCCTACCTACGTCCCCAAATCTAGAAATTGGACCCTATTTGGAGAAAGGATCTTTACACATACATTTAAGACCTTAGGATAAAAAGAACATTCTGAATTATCCAGGCAATCTGTAGATTCAATAACATCCCTTGTAAGACACACAGACAAGAAGATATACACGGAAAAGTAAGTAATATAAAGATGGAGGTAAGATTGAGAGACATACAAGCCAAAAAAGCCAAAGAAAGCCAGGATCCAGCAGAGGTTAGGCACATCAGTGTGCTTTCTATTACTCTGATAAAACACTAGCCAAAACCAGCCTAGAGAAAAAGGGTTTATTTTATCTTTCATTTCCAAGCTAACAGTCCATCACTGAGGGAAGCCAGGGCTAGAACTTAAAGTAGGAACCTGGAGACAAGAAGTAAAGCAAAGACATGGAGGAATGCTTCTTACTGGCTTGCTCACTACCTGTATTATATAGCCCAGGTCCATCTGATTTTTTATACTCAGGGGCCCATCTCTCAGGGGTGGCACCACCCACAATGGGCTGGGCCCTTCCACATCTATCATCAGTCAAGAAAATGTCCACAGGCCAGACTGATGGAGATAATTCCTTAGTTGAGATTCTGTCTTCCCAGATAATGTCTAACTTTGTGTCAAATTGATGAAAATAAATCCGCACACTGGGAGAAGCCAGGAACATTTATTTTCCTAGAACAGCTGGAAATCATCTTGGTTTGGGACTTCTAACCTCAGGACCTGTAAGACTTCTGTTGGGTTTAACCACCCAGATTATGGAATTTGGCTCAGGAAACAAAACCACTCTCCTGTAGTAGGATTATGTTGGTAATGTTATAAATATTTGTCCTGTCTATGGGTTTAATAAAAAGCTGATTGTCCAAAAGCAAACAGGAAGTGTGGGCAGGGCTACCAGGCTAAGAAAACTCTGAGTATAGGAAGAACAGAGACAGATGCCAGACAACACAGACTCCAGAGAGATAACACAGGGATGTGACAGGCATGAGGAGGAGATGGCAGCAGACGCAGAGGAAAGAAACTGAAATGCTGCTATGAGAAAAGATACCGAGCTTCACAGCAGAACAGGATAAGAAAGATGGGTTAGTTTAAGACTAAAGAGCTAGCAAGTTATATGCCTAGGCCCTAGGTCAATCAACATAAAAATAATACAAGTGTCTGTGTGATTCTGTGGGACTGCATGTGTGTCTGGGGGACTGTGGGTCTGAACCTTGAAGCTAGACTGGAAAGACTGGGCCAGAACCATTTACAACATTCTCCAATAGGATTCCAATGATGCTTCCATCAAAATCTCCATCCAGACACCAGGGGCTCACTAGTCATGGTACTGGGAGTAAAAGGGAAAAAAAAAAAGAAAACTTGGGATGCAGGCATCAAACAGAGAGTCCCACCTCAACCCTGTGTCTGGTGGCACACACTCTGTAGACACAGTAGCTGGGAAAGTAAAAGAATCAGTTGAGTGCAGAAATGTAAGGCCACTTTGAGCAACACAGAAAAACTAGGTTTTGGAAAAGGAAAAATATACCATGGCTGGCAGAAAGAGCTCAGTCAGCAAAATGCTTGTTGCTTAAGCATAAGGACATGAGTTGGTTTTCCAGAAGACATGTTTTTTGTTTTTTGTTTTTGTTTTTGTTTTTGTTTTTTAAAAAAAGGCTAAGCATGGCAGCAACAAAGGGTAGATCCCTGGAGGCTCTCTCCAGCCAGTCAGTCTAGCCTAACTGCTGAATTCCAGGCCAGTGAGAGACTCTGCCTCAAAACATGGTGGACCATACCTGAGTAATGACCTCTAGAGCTTGTCCTGTGCTTTCTACATGTACACATACAAACACAAACATGTATCCAGAATCATGTGCACCCACAAATACATGAACACATATACACATTTAAACATTAATTAATCTTTAAAAACTACCAGAAAACCCTACCAAAGCAAAGAGACCACAGAATGTTTTTCAAGAAAAAATTTTTCAGGAGACACTTATAGGCATTCTGTAAAATATGAGCAAATTCAAGGACCATCTGAAAGAATGCCTTTCCACAGCACGACTGGTCTTTGTCACTGTCCTGTTGCCATTCCCAGGGTCCTCCAATCAGGGAACCTCACTACTACTACATGAGGTTCTCTCACACTGGTCTTCACCGACTCCCTAATTGTTTTCTTTTTTAAAAAAAAACTTTATTTATTATTTATTTATTTGCCTTAGTGTTTGCCTGGAACTACAGACAGTTGTTAGCTGCCATGTGGGTGCTGGGAATCGAACCCGGGTCCTCTGGAAGAGCAGAGGGTGCTCTTAACCGCTGAGCCATCTCTCTAGCCCCTCCCTAATTGTTTTCAACAGCACATTTAAAGGCAGATTTCCCCAGCTCAAAAAAGCCTGCATTTTAAAAGATTGTTTTTATTGAAAAGCACTAATGACACATGGAGTGTTAGATCCTAGAGTTTTGAACTACTTTATGAAAATGAGGAATAAAATCAGATCAGTGTGATTTGAATGCCAGTTTTTATCCATTAACTCACCTTAGAAAACAAATGTGTACAAACCCTGCATACACACAAAACAATACTGTCACCTAATTGAACTACTTCTGGGGCTGGACATTTGTAGCTGAAATAAACTGTATCCATGGCTTTAGTTTTCTATTCCAAGTACATCATGCAACCAATTCACTGTTTCCAATTTTCCAGGGGTTACTTCCAAGACATTAGGGAACTCAATTTCCAAGAGTCTTGGCATTCAAAAACCAGCAGGATTAATAAATCCTTCTACTGGAAAATCCAGGCCACTATGTTCCCCAAATGGGTTGAAAATGAACCCAGATCAATTATTTGACAACCATCTGGTTGCTAACAGGAGACTTTTGGAAACCAGGCTCAAAATAAAAATGCATAAACTGGCATAAAGTTCAGCAAATCAATGAGATTTAAAACCCAGATCACATCTGCTCCAATACTTCTAAGCTCTAATTCCAGAACCACCTTCTACTCTGTTTATTATTTTGACTCTTTATCATGTGATGTCTTTCACTAAAATCCTTTGTGATGATGATTTTGAGAGGAATATTGTTTTCTATCCTTCTGTACCTAGATGTGGTGCATAATTAAGGTATGCTTTATATAATTTTAGGTGGTAACTTTCCTATTACACAAAGAATATCACCATTGTATAAAAAGGAAGTCCCAAACCCAAACTATTAAGAAACGCTACACTCTGAGACAGCTCTATTTGTGAATGACCACTTCCAAAATCTGTGTCTCCAGTCAATAGGACAAAATGACAGCCTACAGAATGGGAAAAAGTTTTCACCAACCCTACAAGTGACAGAGGACTGACCTCTAAAATATATAGAGAACTCAAGAAACTACAGGCCAAAACCTTGAATAACCCAATCAAAAAGTGGTGTTCAAAACTAAAAAGGGAATTCTCAGCAGAAGAATTACAAATGGCTGAAAGGTACTTGAAAAAGCACTCAAAATCTTTAGCCATCAAAGAAATGCAAATCAAAACAACTTTGAGATATCACCTTACACCTGTCAGATTGACTAAGATAAAAGACACAGATGACAGCCTATGTTGGAGAGGATGTGGAACAAGGGGAACACTCCTCCATTGTTGGTGGGAGTGTAAGCTTGTTCAGCCACTTTGGAATGCAGTATGATGGTTTCTCAGAAAACTGGGAATCAATCTCCCCAAGAATCCAGCAATACCACTTCTGGGTGTATACCCTAAAGATGCACATTGGCACTCCAAAGGCATTAGCTCACCTATGTTCATAGCAGCATTATTTGTAATAGCAAGAACCTGGAAACAACCTAGATGTCCCTCAAGTGAAGAATGGATTAAAAACTGTGGTACATCTACACAATGGAATACTACTCAGCAGTAAGAAAAAATGATATCCTAAAATTTGCAGGCAAATGGATGGATTTAGAGAATATCCTCTTGAGCGAGGTATCACAAACCCAGAAAGATAAGCAGGGGATGTACTCACTCATTAGTGGACTTTAAACAAAAAAAGCAAAAAGCAAACCATGTCCAAGCTGCAAACCACAAAAACTGAACAGCTTGGGATCTGAAACACCTTCAATTGGCACCTTGGAGCCCATTCCCTCCAGAGGAACACCTGACCCAGTCTTGATGTTGGAGTGAGGAAAGTGGACTTAACTGGAATGGATTCTGAACTAAGCCACCTTGGGACCTTGGGCATTCCTGCCCTTGCTGGGGAGGAGATAAAGTGATGGGGAGAAGAGAGAGTGACTGGGATTGGTGGGAGGGGGAAGGGAGTTTGAACAAGGGGACACATGGATTAAAAAATATGACTTTATTCATAAAAAATAAAACAGAGATATGAACTAAAAAAAAATTGTGTCTTAGCTGATCCAAGCTCATGGAGGCTTGTGAACTCAATAGCTGAGGAGCCTGCATGGGACAGATGTAGGCCCTCTGCATGTGGGTGAGAGTTGTGTAGATTTATCTGCTTGTAGGACCCCTAGCCGTGGGACCAGGTAGTATTCCCCATGCTGGGATGCCTTGCTCAGCCTTGATGCTGGGGGAGGAGCTTGTGCCTGCCTCAACTAGATATGCAATGCTTCGTTGACTCCCATGGGAGGCCTTATTCCTGAGGAGTGAGTGGGGTGGTGGGGGTAGAAAAGAGGTTGGGGAGGAAATGGGAGGAGAGGAGGGAGGGGAAACTGTGGTTGGTGTTAAAATAAATTAAAGTTTCAATGAAATAAAAAAATCTGTGTCTCATCAGTCTTCAAGAGAGTCTGAACTTTTCATCGTCAGATTTAATAATGGACTCAAAGAATACTGGAATAAAAGAGAGCCTAAAATTTCATCTGGTTCAACTCCCTCATTGTAACAACACAGTTAATCAATGCAGCCTTGCTCCTGTAACAAGTGTTGACTGAATATCCACCCCACACTGAGCACTGGACCAGGTAACTGGCAAAGAAGGGTAAAACCTCACCCTTTGACCCCATCTCCCTAAATCCATAACCTCATGTAGTAATAAACAAAATTCAATACAAAAGCTTTGTGAGGAAAGGGGATCATTCAAGAATGGAGTTGGAGGCGGGGACAAAGACTTTCTGTGTAACTTGAAATATTTGGTACAAACATTTTTAATCTGAACAAACACGATGCTACATACATCTAATCCCAGTACTTGGGAGGCTGCAGCAGAAAGATTGGCTTGAGATTGAGGAGAGGCTGGGCTATGAAGGGAGAACAACACCCTACTTTAAAAAAAAAAAAAAGTTTCTCAAATAGCTGCCATTGTTTCACTGCTGGAAACTAATGTCACTGTTGTCACTAGTGGAGCCTATCATTCTAATCCATTCTGACTGGAATGCTATGGAATTATTTTAACTATCTAGCCTTATAAAAGGTAGTTCTACAAGTGTCCATTAAGTGATAAATGGACATACAGGGCATAGAGTATCCATAAAATGTTACTCATCCTTAAAAAGCAAAGCACATTCTGTCATACAGCACAGATGAACCCTGAGGATTCTATGTTAAAGGAAGTAAGCCTAGCACACAAAGACAAAGCCTATTATGATCCCACCTGTGTGCTATCCAGACTCCTCAAGCGTGGGGGGTAGGGGGTTGGGGGGGGTGGGGGGGTGGCTAGAGGCTAGGGTACAGAACAGGAGGTTGTTCAATGGATTCAGAGTTTGGCTTTGCAAAATGAGAAAGTTCTAGAGATTGGAGGCGCAAAATTTCACAGAATCCACCTCACACTACTGAACTGTACATTTAAAAATGAGTATGAGAATAGACTTTACGTTATGTGTAGTTTACAAATTTAAATCAAATTAGATGAGCTTAATGAAACAGGTCTAGTTCCATTTAAAAGAGGAGGGTGTTTTTACCACCTCAAGCATCAACCTTTTTGTATGCCTGGGGCCAGAGTGAGACTTGGGAGGCCAGAATGATAATTCTAAACCTAGATTTGTGTCCTTTATCTCAAATGCTTATCCTTGGGCCTACTTCAGATTTTCTAATGTATGGCAGGAAGGAAACAAGGATGTAAACACAAAATTCATGGGTTTTTTTTCACAGGATAGTCAAATTTATTTTATAACCAACTTTGTTGGGCTTCATTTGTTTTATAAACTACTTATGGTCATAGTCTGATGGAAACTTTACATATTTTTAGTGCACCTGCAATTGATTGTCACATGAGGTCAGTGGAATTTTCTACTCACTGCATCACAGTGGTACTCAGAAAGATTCAGAAGTTTAAGAATTTTGTGTTTCAGGTTTCCAAACTAGGGAGGTTCAACCCTTAACATAACCTGAAAGGCATCTGCCTTCCTAATAGTGGGGATCAGCAGATTGGGGAAGGATACAAAGGAGGAGGATCACTAAGTCGGAAATGATTACTGAGGGTAGGTGAGAGGGACAGGGTGGTTCCTTAAACTAGGTTCTCTCTTCACTATCTAAAGAAACATTTATAGTGGTCATTTAAAAAAACAAACAAACAAACAAACAAAAAAAAAACAGAAACCCGGTCAAAGGGCTGCCATTCTGTAGACAAAAGAGGAACTTGTGCTGAGATGTCTAGTACTGCTTATTCTCATTCTCATTCACTGTGTCCCAGACATACTGGGAATCTGAGACACTCAAGTGCACTTAAGAGTAGCAATAATATGACCAAATCATTTTGTCATCATTCCTTTATTTTAAACTTTTCAGATGCAATACATTTATACAACTCAAATCAAATACACCAAAATAAGAAAAGATAGGAAGACACACACACACACACACACACACACACACACTTCTAGCTCTCATTCTCTTAGCTCAGTACTCTTGGGAAATTACTACTACCACAACTAAATTATTGGTGTCTTTAAGCAACTTCTGTACACTATCATACTCCTCACAATGCCACACACCTTTCTTCTCTCTTAACACAGTTGGAAGGTCTTTCATTATTGGTAATAAATAAATAAATAAATAAATAAATAAATAAATAAATAAATTTTCTTGGTTTTGATATGTATATTAGTATGCATAATGTATGATATATGTGCATGCATAATGTATGATATATGTGCATGCATAATAGGGATGCACACACATGCAGTGGTCAGAGGATGGCACAGAATGTACTGCTTTACCACTTTCTTTGAGACATGGTCACTCAATGAACCTGGAGCTAGGCTGGCAGACAAGAAACCCTAGAGATGCTCACATTTCCACCTCCCATAGCCCTGGGGTTAAAGGCACATGCCACCATACCTAGCTCTTTATATGGGTGCTTGGGATTTGAACTCAGGTCCTCATGTTTATGTGTAAGTACATTACCACTGAGCCATCTCCCCAGGCCCTTTCAATATTTATTCTGATTGTAGAGTATACCATTATATATATATATGTAGTATAATTTATATATGCTAAATAGATGCATATGTGTTATGCTTCCAACATTTTTCTTCCATACATACCTTGTGAAGAAAACTAAATTAAAACAAGATAGTTGGGTATAGTGGACCACACCTATAATCTCAGCATCTCAAAGGCACATGAAGAAGGACTAGGAATTCAATATTAGTATTGGCCACATAATCAATTCAAGGCCAGCCTATCTCCAAAACAAAGCAAACAGGAGAAATCAAAATAGCTCACTATATGCCACAATTTAATGATATCATGTTAGTATCACCTTAAACTTGTGTTCTCTCATCTCTTCTGGAAACTCTGACTCATAAAGTACAATCCCAGCTAAGCTATACTCGTCTACAAAGCCTTTCTAGATCATTTTGTCCTACAAAAAGTGCCAACTCCTCATTTCTACACTACACACTGTCACACAACTGGTCTTACATGGTTGTCTGTTTTTCAGCTGTCTGATATGAACTGAGCCATGCTGGAGACCACAGCTATTCTCTATACTACTGTGTTTTGCATATTATGTAGCAGCTATAATGAGAGCATGCTCAGTAAATGCTAATTGACTAGCATTAGTAAGCGCCTCCCTCGCTCAAGATTCACAAAGGATTTTTTTAACCCACATGTCCCTCAAAGAAAGTTCTAGCCAGTTTTGCCCTTAGAATTACCATCAAATCATAATCAAATTGTGATTCAATGCCAAAAAAATCTAAATCCAACAAATTGGATCCTCTTGGCATGCTCTATACACAGAACAGGAAACATCATGACATTCGGAAGGTGCCCGACATCCCAATTCACAGGCACAAAATGATATTTAAATAGCATCTGTGGTGGAGACACAGCCAATATATATAAGAGAGTCACAAGCAACACTGATGTGGAGTAGAAAAGAGCTCTCTCACATTTGTAAGAATAAATTATGTTCAGCGTGATTCTCAATCACATTTTAATTTTACTCTGTAATTTATTTCATTCATCCAATCAATCTATATTGAGAGTGGTGTCTGAGCTGAAACCTGCATGACAAGCAGGGGTGGCCGATCAGGTAAGAAAACTTACAGGCAGAGGTACACAGATGACAAATCTGGTTGGAATTCAAACTGTCACAGTATGAACTGTATTCTTATAAAAGTCCAAGTCCATAGTGCCTAGGAATGGAACTTTATTTAGAAATGGGATGTTGTGGATGATCACTTTAGCATAGGTGTCCTTGTGTGGACCCCAATCTGATTATATGACTTAGCAAATCCTTACAAAAGGGGGAAATTTGAGCCAGGAGCATTGCTGTGTGTTTAAAGCCATCCTGAAGTAAGATTTGGGAAAGCTTGGACTACAGCCTGAAACCCTACCCCCAAAGAGAAAAAGAAAATGGGAGTTGGACAAAGACATGTACAATGGAAAGAACAACACAAGAAAATGAAGGCAGAAATACACAGAAGTTAGAATACTAGCAAAAACAGCAAAAGCTAGGAGAGGCATGATCCAGAGTCTCCCCAAGAGATTTCAGAAAGAAGCAATCCTGTTGGTACCCTGATGCCAAACTTCAGGCTCCAATGAAAAACCTGCATTGGTTAAGCCATTCAGTCTGTGCCTTTTGTTAAAGCTATGTGGGCAAACTAATTATCCTGGCTTGACTATGAAAAGGAAGCCCATAGGTTCATGGTGTTTATTTGTTTCTTTTCCAGCTAGAGGGCTGTTGTGGGGGACTTTTGATCCTTTGAGTATGGCCTAGCAGGCAGAAGTAGATCCCTAAGATTGGGCCTTTAAAAGTTATCAACCCAACCCTTAGTTCCTCTCTGCTTCATGGCCCACTGCCATATGAACAAGGGTCACCGTATACTTCCTCTGCCATGGACAGAGCCATTCTGTCATATGCTTTCCTCATTATGATGGATGACAACTCTCTGGAACCATGAGCTAAAATAAATCTTTCTTCTCTAAATTGTTTCTGTCAAGCCTTTTGTCACAGGGATGCAGAAAGTAATAGGCTGACACAATGGATATTATGTGCAATGAGTATTCACACCACACCAAAGTCACTTCCAATTTTAGCAGCAGAGTCTTTGTCCTAAATAAAATTTTATCTGGAGCACCAGTATGTTAACAGAGGAAAAAGATAAAAAGAGTGACTCAGGGAAAAACACATCACTGCTTTCTAAATCCATAAAGTACCCCTACCTTCTCTGATCCCATCATTTCTTTGTGTCCCTACTTAAAAAGAACTTAAAAGGAAAGTGTCGGGGGAGGGGGGCACCAAAAGAAAACTCAAACCAGGCTGGAGCCAGAAGAGCTAGGTGAGGAAAGGGAGCAGCACTATGTGGCAGTCTGTTCAAGCTGCTGTAACAAACAGCACAGTCTGGGGCCTTAAGCAACAGAACTTCATTAGCTCCCATTGCAGGAGGCTGGAAATAATAGCTCAAAGTGTGGCTAGGCTTGGCTTCTCCTCTGGTATTCCCTCTCCTTGGATTGTAGGTAGCTACCTGCTTTAACAAGTCAGTCCTCAATGTAGGTGGGCATACTCCTCCCTTTGTGGCCTGTTCTCTCTTATAAAGACACTGATCATATTGTATCTTGAAATTCCCTATGATCACTAAATGCAATCACATTGAGATTCTAGTGGTCATGACTTCCATATAGATTTAGAGGGACATAATCCAGTTAATTCCATATCTCTTTAAGGAAAAGGTCCCAGAGCCCACAGAGCAACCCAGAACCAGATAGCTTCAAAGGCCATTTTGCCAAAATCATACTTTCTGCCTCTCATATTCACAAGAAACTTTTACTTTAGCAATAATAAAACACTTTAAGATTTCTCTTGATAAAGAGTTTATCTGACAGTTTGAGGCAGCCCTTTGGAAGCTCTTAAGGGAACTGTGTCAGCAGGTCTCAAATAAAATCCTATGGAGGGCTAGCAAGGAGAGAAATGAATCTGCCCCTACCATTCACTGGCTAGGGCACCGGAGAGTAGATACCCACATAAGTGGCCCAATTTCAGGCTCACCGACTTGAGAGGTACTCTGAGACCTGTTCTGTATAGCTCTCTTCCCAGACTGACTTAAAAAAAAAAAAAAAAACTCCTGGCCAAGAATACATTAGGTATGTCTATTGTCAAGCACAGATCCCCAATTTCTCAGAGAACATGGCCCGTCACAATGTCAAGGGCAGTTCTGGTAGCTGCTGATGCACACTACAGCTCAAGAAAGCTTCTCCACATTTCTACCATCCACAACCACTTCAAATACCAAACCAATGGAAAGCAGCCCTTTGCTAAGCCCTTCCCTATGCAGGAAAGCAATGAAATTAATGGTAAGATGACAGACACCAAGACAGGCACTTTTCTGGGGAGCAAAGAAGGGCATGTAAGGGAGTCTTCCTTTACCAATCATAGTGAAATAAAAAAAATTCTGGAATGGAGAGCCAATCAAAACACTCACATACCAAGCCCTATGTCCCCAGTGCTGAAGAATAGAAGGCAAGTGTCAGTGAAACCTTGATAGAGGGTGAGGAGGAACATGGCTCAGGGGATGAGGGCACTTACTGTCAAGCCTGATAACTTCAGTTCAGTCCCTAAAACCCATGTGGTGGGAGAGAAAAAGTGAGGGACTCCTTGAAGTTGTCTCCTGACCTCTGTATGTATATGCCATGACAAGTGTATGTGTTCACACACACACAGAGACTTATAAAAACATAATTTAAAAAACTTGATTGGGGGGCCGGAGAGATGGCTCAGCAGTTAAAAGCACTGACTGTTCTTCCAGAGGACCGGGGTTCAATTCCCAGCATCCACATGGCAGCTAACAACTGTCTGTAATTCCAAGATCTGACACCCTTACACAGTTATACATGCAGGCAAAGCACCATAAAATAAAAATAAAGTTTACAAAAACTTAATTGGGGAACAAATCTGGTTTTTTAAAATAATAAAAACCTCACATGCAACAACATTTATAACAATCACTTTTTGTGAAAAATGTCATTGAAGTGGGAAAAGCTGGAGAATGGAGAAATATCAGAAAAGACTTTATGCAAAACTTATTAGCAGAGCAAACCTGGTAATTTATAACACCATTATACCACACAATTACATTAGATTACATTTACATTTTACATTTGGTAGCCACTGAAAAGACATTGTAACTTCTTCAATTATAAGGGCCCATTTCTAACTATTTCAATTCCAATTGAGATTATGTTATCAAAAGCTACCACAAAGGTGACTCTCTAGGCACTGACCCCCAAACTTTATAGATGTGATTCTTCCTTAATGGCTTAAAAAAGGAAAAGGCCATTTTCACACCAATCACAAAAGAAAATCAGTAAGCACACATCCTTCTGTGCATGCGTAACGCTGCAAACCAATCTCCACAAGACTCACAAAGGAGACATTTTCCCTTCATAACCAGTTACACAAATGAATTTCTACCATTGTGTTGCTAATTTATTAACCAATAGCTCTGCCAGCCAGTAAAAAAAAAAAAAAAAAAAAAAAAAAAAAAAATGTCCCATGGAAACAAGTCAAGCTATATTCTATTGGTGGAAGTGAAATGTAATAATTCCAAACACAATCATCAGGGACACAGGCTCTTAATCTACCAAGTCCATCAATGCAGACTTATTCCTGGGATAAATTCACATAAAAGAGAATGATTTGTTTTGGGAGGAAAAACTTTAAATGAGCTCAACCAGGGCACTGATTAAATAGAATAAGATGCCGAAGCAGGAAAACACATTAAGTGAAAAAGTCAGCTGGCTCATACCTTGCAAATTGCTGCTCAGTTCATGAATTTTAAAACATTTTTTAATATAGGAAAATTCTAGAGAATGAAAAATCAAGGGGTGGAAGAGTACGAAACTTTAAGCCCTTCTGTGCTTTGGATGATTTTGCCATGAATTTATGTTGGTAATTTAAAATGATTTTAAGAAAAATGCATGGGTGATGAGAATACAGCCTTAAATTTCTTTCAGTGGTATGTATTATTCGTACATGTATGTCTGTGGACCATGTGTATGCTCAGTGCCCTTGGAGGCCAGAAGATCAGAGATCTCCTGAAACTGAAGTTACAGGCCACTGATATGGGTGCTGAGAATTGAACCTGAATCCTCTGGAAGAATAGCAAAGCCATTTCTCCAACCCCCAGTGGTAGTATCATTCCTTTTAATTATTTCTCTCTCTTTTTAAAATTGTGTGTATTCTTAAAGGAACATGGGGCAATTTTAGCTGTGATGATTGCTCCTCAGGAAATAACATAATACTGTAAAGTCAGTTTCATGAACAAGGCATAGTCCTCAAAGGTTTTTTATCAGTCAGCCTTTAATTGGAAAAAACAAAGAGTTTCTACATCCTATTCTACAAGCTTAGTGCAGAATCTAATTTTTACCATTCAGTGTATAGACATATATATGTGTATATATATAATCATATATGCAAAACACAATCAAGAACATGATGGATTAGGTACCTTTCTAAGTGGATCCTAAAAATTACAGTGATTATAATTTCTGTAAGGATAAAAAGAAGCTATGAAGGACTTAACTATATGAACACTTACAATTGTGCTTGAACTGGCAAAACAAAATTAGAAACAAAGCAAACGTTCACAACAGGAAACTGAGTGAATTAACTGTACTGGCTACATGATGGAACACTACACAGTCATTGTAAACTCTTATTCTAGGTTACAGATACAGTAAGGTTATTATTTGTGGACTGTTTGACTTTAAAAGGCTGATTTTTATTGCATTTTATATAGGAGACTATTTGAAAACTGTTATTACTTAGTATATATTTAGACATGAATGTTAAAAAAAGAAAGACAAAATTTAAATTGAACAATAGAATTATAGATTCTGTATGTATTATAATTAATGTAAGCCTTTGTGAGATTATTTGGGACTGCTGGTCCAAACCTCAGGGCTAGGCCAGGCCAGAAACTTCTGACTACAGTATTGTGTTTTAGCTGATCTCTAAATTTTTTAATTGTGTGCTTTTAAACTTTAGAAAAATGTTGGTTTTCTTCTTCCTTCATATACATAAAATTATTTCATAAAGTATATTTTACATATAAGGGGTATGTGTGTGTGTGTGTGTGTGTGTGTGTGTGTGGTGTCCCCTTCCTTCTTTGCATGCTTTTAAATGGCTTTTCTGATGCTTTAGAAACTGGAGAAAGGAAAGGAGACAGGTCTTTTCATGCATTTTCAAGGTTGTCACCCCCCTTGCAAATGTGGCTATTGTGTCACATTTGTGGTTTCTAATCTGGGGCAACTGTGCACCACTGTGACCATTTGGAAATATGTATAGGCACTTATTCTGGTAGCAACTTGTACTGTTGGCATTTAGTGAGTGGACAGCAACATGCTGCTAACCACCCATAAGGACAAATGTCACTCCTCCTCCAAAGAAAAAGACTGAAGGATCCCCCAAAGCCAACAGTGGCTGAGAAACCCTGTGTCAGGATGATGAGTCCTCAGACTGCTCTATAATTCTCTATGAACAACATACCTCCATGGATGACAACATCTGGCAACAGGCACATCTGGCACCAATCAGGGAGGCAGAACACCTGACTTGACTCTGGATGGATCTACTGTTCATCTTCTAGCTGTTCAACTGCAGGCAGGTGACTGCGCCACACTACTGATGCCCATACTTCTCTAAGTTAGGTATCATATCACCTATTACTGAGAGGGTACAAGAAGCTTCAACATAATAAAAAGGGTTTATAAACTGTAAAGCATCATGCACACATAAATGACACAATAGTTCCAGGATCCTGCCAGGCTAGGCTCACCAATGAAATGAAAGCCCACTGAGGGGTTTGAATCAGACTTTACCCAGGGCCTTCCTTCTTCTTTGGGTCATATCACCTACTACTGTTTTGTTTTGATGTAAAACACCAAAAACTAAAAACCATAGAGAGAGCTTTTATGCATTCTCATTGGCTTATGCTGTGAGGCAGCAGAATTTAGTCATTCAATTATAAACCCTGGAATCAGACACCCAGGAAAGAACCAGAGTTGACTGGAGAAAGAGATATGACTTGGTTTCTCTTGTGACACATTTTCCTCTTTTCTTTATCCAAACCAGAACAAATTGGAATCAGGCTACCTGAAAGTGTTAAGAAGCCACTGTCACTGTTAAGGCTAGAACAGTGGCTGTATGCTATAACTGTCCCCAAGCAGAGGACTAAGGTTACTGTGAAGAAAAGAATAATTACAGTATCCACCTTGAAGACTTGCTGTGATGACCCAATCAGGCAAACAATTAACTGCCTGCTATATCTATAGTTTTCTTCCTCAGATTACTTCAGCAAGTCTTTGTATGTGTAGAGAAAATAAATGTGAATCATTTCCATGGTGGATTTCTTCACCTTCTTCCATGGAGTTTGGATGTAATTCTCAAGACTTTTCTTACATATATCCATCATTATGTGTAGAATTAAACACAAAGAGACAAGGTAGCATTTGAGGGTGACACAATGGAAACCCATACTTAAGTGGAGAGCAGTTAAAAGTCTTCATTGCAGACATAAACTTCGAATAGAATTTATCTAGTCAGCAAAGGTGGAACAATTTATTCTCCCAAAGTCCCTGATGCAGGGAGTCTCTTTCAGCCTAGATAACACTTAGCTGTACAGAAGGAGTCTCGAAGAAGGCAGTAATTAATAATACATTAGAACAGTAGTACTCGGTGTTTAAATGCATATTAGACTGTCAGAGCCCCTTCATTTCTACACACATTCCATTACAACAAATGCTATGCTGTGACTGGGGATAAAAACCACCTCACGGAGGCCCATACATAAGAACAGCCAAGATTCCTCTGAGTTGATTTTAAACTGAGATGCATACATCTACACCTTTCACCAAGCAATCAGTTTTGTTCAGCATAATCAGTTTTCTTTAAAGGTCAACATTCACCAGGAGAGGTGAGCATTCCTCGTTTTACTCAGATGTGTACTAACCTCTGGGGACTTGGGACTCTTAATTTCAAACCCTCTTTCCCCTTTCTCGCTTCCCTACGTCATCTGGGTAAAATTAGTCTGTTGGTAGCATCATAACATCTCATACCCAAGCGTTTCCATACTTAACTGTGAGGCCTCACTCTTCTCCGCTCATCCTCATTCACATTTTACCAGGCACATTGTCAGCCCACCCCTCGTTGGGTGCCAATTTCAGACAGCCATTTAGGCAGGCCACATTCTGCTCCTTTAGCAGTTGTAACATCTACAACTAGAGCCAAGCACCATCGCTGGAAACACAAAACACAGACCTCCACCAAAAGAGGATTCGGCAAACAAGCTGTGCGCGCATAATTCACAACAAACCGACAGCCTCTTCATTTCTGCTGTCCTCCACTCCTCTGTCTTGATGCAAAGAAGCTGGAATCAGTACCATGTGTTTTGATGTGGTGCTGGCTACACAGGCGTGCTCGGAGTGTGAAAATCCAATAAGCCATGTGCCTGTGTGTGTTTTATATATGTATGCTATGCTGCTGTGAAATAATTTTAAAGTAGCTTAGATGGTGCAAGCTTCTAGACAAAGTAAATGTAGCCCACACCATCAACAGCAGTGGACTTCGGACTCAGTTACCACTGAGCAGGCTACAAAATTAGCTTAGGACACCCAGACCTGAATAATTTTAATGGGGATGTGACAGACTATTCCACACACTAAAGGTAGCTATTGTTCCAGAAAGCTTATTTCAGTCCCATGTGTGCACATATGCAGACATGTGGAATGTATCCTCACCAGAAGTTTATTTAAATTGCAGGACATGGTGAAAAAAGTCCTAAGAAAAGCCAGTGGTACCTACATGTAATCTGAGCACAGGGAAGGTAGAGAAAAGCAGACACTTGAGCGCTCCCTGACCTGTCAGTCTACTTAACTTACCCTGCCTTACCCCGGCAAGGCCCAGACCAATGAGTGTCCCATGTCCCTGTCTCAACAAACAAGGTGGATGGTGCCTCAGGAATGACACCCAAAGTTGTTCTTTTGCTTCGA